>PVJO010008508.1:0-74865 GCA_004026905.1 Hystrix cristata | reverse complement strand
GGGCTGTGGGGAAAAAGGTACCCTTCTCCACTGTTGGTGGGAATGTAGACTAGTCCAACCACTATGGAAATCAGTATGGAGACTCCTCAAAAAACTAAATCTAGAGGTTCCATTTGATCCAGCTATTCCCCTGCTTGGTATCTTCCCAGAAGAACTGAAAACCTCATACCATAGAGATATATGCACAACCATGTTCATAGCAACACAATTTGTAATAGCTACATCTTGGAAACAGCCCAAATGCCCAACAATCAAGGAATGGCTAAAGAAGATGTGGTTTTTCTACACAAAGGAGTACTACTCTGCCATAAAAAAGGATAAACTAGAGTAATTTGTGGGTAAATGGATGCACCTTGAGAACGTACTCTTAAGTGAAATAAATCAGTCATGCATGAGTACACATCAAATTGTTTCTCTGATATGAGAAACCATAAGTATACATAAAGACAAAGAGGCATAATAGATATTAGGTAAAAGAAAGATAATATTCAAAAGAGAGGAGAACTAGAAGGGGAAAAGAAGGAAGGGAAACGGGAAAGAAAGGGAAAAAAAAGGAAAAATGTAAATAAACCTGCTGTAAATAAGGAAAGGGGGGAAGGGAAGGGAGGGGTGGGGAAGGGGTGGGGGACCAAGATACATCATGTATAGGTACAAAATAACCATGATAAATGGGATCATTATGTATACAATGTACCAATGCATGTTCTTGGTAAAAAATAAAAATTTAAAAAAAACCCGCACAGATCATTATTGCTATGGCTGATAAAATCACAAGTTGTAGTGAAGTATAAAACTACGGGCAGAGAGAATACATATTAAGTCCAGTTTAGTGGTTACCTCTGGGGAGAGAGAAAAGGAGGTTCTAGAAAGGAGAACAAAGAAGCACCTGTTGTCTCTGTAAAACTTTCTATATTAAAAGAAAAAAAGATGAAAATGAAACCAGGTGTTGATAACTGTTGATTCCAAGCGTGCACGTATGAGTATGTTTTATATTGCTCTCTACATTTTTATTCATTTGGCGTGTTGAGTTACACTCCACACACAGCAAAGGCAGAGAGAAACAAAGGACTGTGGGCGCGGAATGCTGTCTGCCACAAATAGGCTGAGAGATGACTAGATTTTCCTAAAGCTGGGAAGCCTTCTGTGGCAAAGGGGAATAGAAGTCAGGCATCTCTTCTCAGAGGTTCAAAATTAGTAAAGCAAGTGCTTGCAGGAATCCTGGCTTCCGGCGGGCCTGAAGGCGAGAGCCAGGAGCTCAGTGTGCTACTTCTGACCTCTGACCTGGCCGCCTGGGGTCAAGGACAGCTGTCACACTTGCATCTCCCATCCGCTGGGCCGATGCTGGCGCTTGGCCTCACCCCACTGCCCTCCACCTTGGAAGTGTCTCTGGGCATCTCTGAGATCTGCATGCAGATCCTGGTGGGAACTTTAGAGTGGGCCACAATCTAAATTGGAAAAGGCACCCAAAGGGCCAGTGCTTAAAAGTTCCGTGGAACTAAAAGCCACTATGGAACATGAAGTGACCCAGAGGTTCTCCACAGAGGAGCTGGAGTCATGAAATCTCCTCACAAGAGCCAGCATCAGTGTCCATTCCTGAGTCCATGGCTCACGATGATGTGGGTGCCAGGCGTCACAGCCTGTCCTGTGCCCTTCTACCTCTGAGGGCTACCTGGCTTTCACTGGGATCAGTGTGCCAGACAGCAGCCTTGAACACTGGCTGAGTGAACTGAGGCGTCTCACCCGCTGCCACAACTGCGTGCATCTCTCTCTGGTACCATTCCTTATGGTAACAAGCAGCAGTGACCCCAGAAGAGAGGAACCTGTGTTGCCAACCAAACCTCTCCAATAGACGTCTTGATCTCGACAACAGAGAGATGTTATGCTATGGCTGGCCAGGTTTGTGGTAGATGATGGGAATCTGGAGAGATATGGTTAGGGCGTGTCCACATATCTGGTGTGAATGCTCAGAAATGAAGTATTGATACCTACTTACAAAGAGACTAAAACAGGGATTGGGGATTTAGCTCAAGTGGTAGAGCACTTGCCTAGCAAGAGCAAGGCCCTGAGTTCGATCCCCAGCACCCTCAAAAAAAAAAAATCAAAGAAACTAAAACAACATATTGCCAATGAGAAGAAACTAACCATACTCACCTTTCCTGAAGGAACCTGCGTCAGCAATACATCAGTCATGATGTTTAAAAAGGGAAGCTTTGAAATTGGAGGAAACATACACCTGGTTGCAATGAATATAACCCTCGGTTTGGAGATGCCTTTTGGAAGGTGGTGAATACAACATGGTGAGCAACTTGCTGAGCCTTCGTCTGTGACACATTGTAGATGTCCCCATGACCAGAGAGGAAGAAAGTGTAGAGGAGTTTTCTTCTCAGAGGGATTGCAATGTAAATAATCTATTTTGTATGCCAAGTATAAAGAAGCTAGTCACTGCCAGGTGTCATGACACACGCCTACAATCTCAGCACTCTGGGAGGATGAGGCAGCAAGATTGCAAGTTTGAATCCAGCCTAGAAAACTTAGTGAGACTCCATCTCAAACTTTAAAAATATAAAATGGGTTAGGGATACAGTTCAGTGTCATAGCTTTAGGTTCAATCCCCAGGAATGCACACACACGAAAAAGCTAATCATAATGATTAGGTAGAAATAAATAAAACACTGTTTCTCTCCTCCAAGATTTTGGTCTTAACAAGAAGATCTGTAAAATGAGAATGCAAGTTTAGATATTTAGGATCTCCTCCAGCTGCACTATTTTGTAACTTTAAGACATGACGGGCCTTGCCTTTGTATAGTCCTTGTTTAGCAGGCTCACAGTGCAAGGTAGAATGCAGATTTTACAAGCCCTTTCACGCCAATGTCACATTCCCTATAGGGTAGAGTATCCGCTGATCTAAAACATCAACTACCTGATTGCAACATCAAGCAATAACTTGGAAGACTTGCCAGTGTATAAGAGAAAGCACCTGACACTTCAAAATGTATCTCTCCAGGCAGGGCTGAATCCTGAAGAGTCATATCTACTGGGAATAATTGCTCTCCTGAGAGCGCAAGTCACCCTTGGACTCTGTGCACTAAATTGGGATTTTAACACCAAGCAGAGGGAAATGTATGACAACGAAGGTGACGGTAGCATCAGTACCCAGTTCTAGGTGTTGTCGAAGTCCAGACAGATAACCCCACGCAGTCCATAAGTCTCTTGGGAACACAGCAGTGAATGCACAAGTGCCATCCATAGGAGTAGTGGGCTCACAGGCTACCGTGTTTGCTCTAAAGAAAGGAGTGACTTTCTACTTTGATTGCCTGGTTCCACCCCTGGCTCTCAGAGGGAATCACAGTCTTAGTCTCAGTTCCATGCCGTTTGCCAGGGATCCTCCCAAGGTGCCCTGCTGTATCCAGCTTCCTTTGAAAACTGAACTACAAATCAGACCGGTTAGCACACAGCTGTAATCCAAGCAATCTGGAGGCCAAGGCAGGAGGATCATGAGTTCCAGGCCAGCCTGGGCTACAGTAGGATACATAGTGAGATCTTGTACTACTAAATAAATAAATAAATAAATAAATAAAGGAAAAAGGGAAAAGGGAAAAAAAAAAGGAATTACCAAAAAAAGTGAACTCTAGCTCACTCTGGTATTTTCAGCTGATAAACAGTGCTCTGCTCGAATGCCGGAGTCTGCGAGCCCACCTGTCTGTGAGGAATAGTGCTGCCAGGGAGCTCCTTGGTTGTGTTATTCCACTCACCAAACCAGCCACCTCACTCTTGATCCTGCAATTTCTGCTGTTTGCCTTTATTAGTGTGCTAAAACTGTCTTCTGTTCCAGGCCGGTACTCAGGTCCTAACAGCATTCTAAGCTGACCTGTCCACGTTGAGAAAACTACACACATCTCTGTGCATCTTCCTGGAAGACACCCCAGCAGTTTGTTAGTGAACACCATTAAGCATCTTATTCTTCCTGTTTCCTAATGTTGTGTTATCAGCAGAAATGACCAAATGCTGAAGGTTTATGCATATGAGTTATGCGTATGAGGTTTCTCTTGAAATATTTATTAGATTCTTGAGAAATTAGATCTCCAAACTGCATATGGATTACTTATTAATGTAGTGAAATTATTTAATCAAAATATAAAAATGATGGGTCTTGGGACTATTCAGCAAATCAGTCATCAAATCACTATTACACATGGGTATTATCTGCTTGAAAATTTCTAGAGATTGCTGTCAGACATCATAAATTATGATGCAAAATTAAGTAACCAAACAACTGAATTTTACTTTGATGAATTATATATTTTTCAGGGTACATAATATTTTGAAGTAATTTTCCTGTTTTTTATATGACCCAATATTGATGCATTATTATTAACTAAAGTCCATAGTTTACGTTACGGTTCATTTTTATGTTGTAAATTCTATGGGTTTTAACAAATGCAGAATGACATGTGCTCACCATTACAGTATAATACAGAATAATTTCACTGCCTTAAAAATCCCCTCTGCATATTCCTCCCTCTTCATATTCCTCCCTCCCTCCCCCCAAATCCTCAGAACCCATTGAACTTTTAATGTCTCTATTGTTTCGCCTTTTCAAGAGTATCATATGCTTGGAATCACAGAGCAAGTGACTTTTCGGATAGGCTTCTTTTACTTAACAATATGCATTTAAATCTACTCCATGCCTTTTCCTGGCTTGATAGTTCATTACTTCTTGATGTTGAATAATATTCAATTGTCTGGATGTACCACAGTTTATCCATTCTCCTATTGAAGGACATTTTGGTTACTTCCAAGTTTTACAATTATGAAGAAAGCTGCTATGAACATTCACGTGGAAATAAGTTTCCAACTGACTTGCACGAATACCAAGGTGACCATTGCTAGATTACATGGTGAGATTACATTTAGCTTTATGGGAAACTGCCACACTGTCTTCCAAAGTGATAGGACCATTTTTCATTCTTACCAGCAATGAGTAAGAGTTTCTGATGTTCCATATCCTTGTAGCATTTGATGGGGTCAGTGTTCTGAATTCTTATTGTTGTAATGTGCATTTCTTTTGTGAAATATGATACAGAGCATTTTTCATATTCTTATTTGCCATTTACGTATATTATTTGGTAAGGTGTCTGTTCAGCTAATTTGCTCATTTTTAAATTGAATTGTCTGTTTTTGTATGATTAAATTTTAAGAGTTCTTTGTATATTTTGGATATTAGTACTTTGTATATGTTTTGTAAATATTTTCTCTCAATCTCTGGCATATTTCATTATTCTTTCCATAATGTCTTTGTCAGAGCAAAAGTTTTAATTTTAATGAAATCCAAGTTTTATTTCATGGGCTGTATCTAAGACGTCCCTTTAAAAATAAATAAATAAATAAATAGTTCCAACATCACCTGAATCTCATATTTTTTTATCGTGATAAAAATATATATTTATCAGTTTAATCATCTTAAATGTATAATTCAGTAACATTAAGTACATTCACATTGCTATGCATCTAATATAATTTTTAAAATTTTATTGGACTTCTTCAAATTTTCATAAGTAAAACTGATTCATTTTGAAACTCCAAAAATATAAAAGAGCAGTTGAGCACAGTCCCAGCTACTTGGGAGACAGACTGACATAAGGACCTCTAGGATATAACTTTACTGTCTCCCGTTTTGCAAGTTGCCATGGGATAGCCATATCATCATTTTGAATCACTGCTTGAGTCTTCTTATTATAAGAGGGTTTTGTTTTTCTAGTATTAAGGGCATTTGTCTCATGAAAATTTAATTATAACCAAAGTAAATTACAAGTCTTCTACTTTGGGTAAAATTAATTGAGTCACTAGAAGACTGTGTGGCATTTTATTTCTCTTTCAAAGACTTTCAAAGATTTGCAAGAAATTAATTATAAAAGTTTCTCAGTAATACATTTTTACTGTTTTATATTTTCTCTAAATGTCAAGAGATTTTATTTATAATATATAATTTTAGAAAAGAGAGAATTTATCATGGTTCTTGGAGTTGAATTTTTTCTGTTTTGTTACTTTGGCAAAGGTAATAAAACATTGCAAGGAATCTAAATTTTTAGATACCTTTATTTTCTCACACTTTGTTAAAATACACAAGCATGTATCATTTGGCTCATGGCAATTGAAATGATCCCCTTTCGGACAGGAATTGAAGCACGTGTTTCTACGGTTAAACAGTTCACCAGAATCTATACAAGAAATACAGTAAGTGCGGTGGTTGTCTACGAAACCAGTTTTGGTGACCCCAGCCTGTGCAAGTCAGTTTAGAAGTGTGGCTCGGACACTATGTACTGTTAACTAGCAACAGTATATCCATGTTGGAGAATGTTTATAGCTTACACTTTCTGTGTGCTCTGATGTGACATTTGCAGGGTGTCTTAGTAAAACAAGTGATTTCCACAATATTTACTTGATTGTCTCCTCCCTCTAGATTGGATGAGCTACTTCTAAGTTACAAACCTCTTCATTTAGAAAAGATTATTATGAAGGGAAAACCACAAGGTATTTTCTAGTTAACTTGATGTGAAATTAGCATTTTTCTGAAGCTCCTGAAGACTCTCTTTAACTGTGTCTGGAATCAGTGTGTTGGTAACCGAGCACCCATTTTCTCCTGTCACTTAGCTGGCAGGAGGTCATAACTGCTGAAGGTCAGGAGCTGTACCTTGCATGGTCCCAGCGGTACAGCAGGTGGTCTACAGCATCTTCAGGACTGTGTTAGAGTCCAGGGAGCTCCTACAGAAACTAAGATTCTGTCATTTTGCCATCCTCAAGAGGAAGAGATGACAGGCTGATGTTTAACTTGCTTTACTTAAACTTCGCCACATGTGTCTCAGATATGCATGCCTCATGGTATCACTCAGTTGTTTGACATTTACTGCTATGCATTTGAATGCACATAATGTGCTTTTTGTTTTCCTCCCCAGAGGAGCTAAATTATGATAATCCTGTATGGAGAGTATCGATTTGCCAATCTTAAAGTGTAAATCTGAGGCACAGGTGAGGTGACCCTATGGGTTGGACATTTCTACGTGCCATCAGCTCACGGCCCAGCTGCTGTGCAGTGTGCCTCACTACACTATCCCCCAACCCAGGCATGCCTCACCCTTTGAAGGTCTCATTTGGAAAGGACTCCCAGTCTGCCATGACCTAAGCCCCACCATGGTTTCCAGAGAAGTCTGGGTCTCCTCTGCAGATCTGAGCATTGGTCATCGTGCTCACTGAGATTTCCAGTTCTCCCCTTCTTCCGGTCACAGGGTCTCCTGCAGTCAGGCATGGCCAGTGAGTTGCTTTGGTGAATGAAATGTGAGTGGATCCCTCCTAGCCAGAAACATGTGCATGCTGAGGGTAGACTCTACAGTCCTCCCTTCCCACTGCCACACTATCTATAGATACACAGATCATTAGCTTGGGATTCCAGAGTGAGGACGTGCTCTCCTGCTTCCTCGTCTAACCCTTGCCGCTTGTTCTAGCAGAAGGGGGTCACTGTAGCCGAGCTCGGCCATGGCTAACCCCATACAGACTTACCCGTCGTGTGACTCTCACCCGCCTCAGAGGCGCTCCTGGATCCACGCAGCTGGCTCCTCGAGTCTGTTAGACAGTGCTGCCTACTTGGGGCTCCTCTTCCGTCCCACGGCCTGGGTGACCACAGCTCCCGCTGCCCCTGAGAAGGCCGAGTCTGACCCACAGCTCTGCCTTTCCGCTGGGTCCTACCACTGGACGGCTCTGGCAGAGCTCACCCAGCGCCCTCCGGCGGCCCTGGTTCTGGGTCTGGCTTCCCCTCCTCCGTTTGTTCTGTGCCGCCAGGTAGCATTTCTTCCCAAGGAAACGCCCTGCGAGCAGGGATGGCGGGTGGGAGGAAGGAGACGTGGAGCTAAAACAGAGAGATCTGGCGGGTGTTAGGAATTAGGGATTCGTTTAAGAAGAAGAAATACAACTCTCTTTTCTCCGTGGCTCGTAAATTTCCAGTTTTGATATATGCCTATAAAAATATTCTATGTAGTGATGTGAATCCTTCATCCCAACCCATCACATTTCTGGTTGGATATCAATTTAGGGATTTAGGAGAAGAATGTTCATGACAGAGTTATTTATAATAGTGAGACAAAAATTGATGCTGAAATGAGCATTGGTAAAAGAAAGCTGAATAAAAATTATTAAATGCTTATATGATAAAATAACATCATATCATAAAATATGTAAGTGTAAGAAAAAAATTACAAGTAAAAAGAAGAGCAATGCAGAATGTTTTGTTACTTAATCCTGGCTACATTTAAATAAAAAAAAATCCAGCTGGTGTAGTGGTATATATCTATAATCCCAGGTACTTGGGAGGCTGAGGCAGGATGATTTAAGTTTGAGGTCAGCCTGAGTAACTTAGTGAGATCCTGTCTCAAACTTAGAAACAATTTACAAGAGGTAGGGATGTAGCTTAGTGGTAGAGCACCCCTGGGTGCAATCCTTATTACCACTCCCCGGAGAAGAGAAAGGAATAAAAAGAAAAACATGTTTAGTTTGCATAGAAAAGAAAGTGATATATAGTAAAGTATTTACCTTGCTGGGCTTCAGGGCACTTTTACTTTCCTCCTTCATATTTTTTGTACTTTCCAAATTTTCTAAAATAAGCATGCGTTGTTTTCTAATAATAAAGTATTATAAAATATAAGAAGCACATTACCACTTTGGTTATGGCCTCAACTTCTATACTGCAGCTTTGAGATGATTAGCCCTGCCTGTCTTTTCTTACAGCAGAATATCCTCGCGTCTCATAACAGGTTCAGGTTTCTTTTCTTTCTTTCTCAATCTTGTTCCATTTTTTCACTAGAAAATTTTAACAAAACCATTACATAGTATACGATACAAAACCAAATATGGAGAGTTCTAGAAATGTTTTTCTGGGGTGACTATTACCCCAGAAAAGTATTATTAATACATTTGAAATTTTATGGTTAAAAAAACTCATTTGTGTAGTTTTGGAAAGATGTATCCAGTTGAGGATTCTAGTTTGTTTTTGCTTAGTTTTGTTCTGGACTTTTTGTTTTCCCAGAAAAGTATTTGAGGAATAAAAAAAGTTAGGAATGATTAACTTTGAAGTTTTCGGAAAGTGATTTTAAGTAAGTCCAGAACTGGAGATCACTAAGTAGATCCGGCTTGCAAAGGGAAGAAAAGATTTGTCAATTCACGCTCCTTTGTCAACTTTTCCCACACAGCACATGGGGCCATTAGGTGCCCCGTGCAAGCAAGCACGGGCATCCCCGGCTCCCAAGAGCAGCTCGGGACTTCCTGGCTCCGGCCTGCTTTCTGAGGGTCGGCTCCAGGGCACTGTGATGCATCTTCCTCTGAAGCGCGCAGGACTTGATTGGCCCACTGACGTTCTGTTCCGCTAATTTCCGCTAACCTGCCTTGAACCTCATCTCCCAGGGGACGTGGCCTATTCTTGAGCTGGAGCAGGGTCCAAGCTTCTTGCCTTGTGGCCAGCTCCCCTGAGGCTAACTTCAGGCCTTCCAGCCGCAGACTTCTTCCTCATTTGATGTTCTGCTTTGCTATACACTGGGGTTTGGATGAATACACACATGGAAAGACTGACTAGGTAAATGAATGGAGTTACTAGAACTGTAAGCCATGTGGCTGTAGTCCTTGGAGCCTGTGGAATACTGACCTGCCTCGGACAGAAACCTCAGCAAAAGTTATCTTGTCAGGCTTCAGGGAGCAAATTAGCACGTTCTGCCGCCACTCTCTCCATCCCTCCTCCTGTGATCTTGATTCTATGCCTACCAGTCGATCTTAAGAAGTGGGAGGAGTGGTCCCCAGTTTGGTCAAAGGGTTTGAGACTAAGTCATTCAATGAATTAATGGCTGCACTTGCAAGAAATGTCTATTTTACAAAGTTGAAAATTATGTTCTGAAAAAAATTAAAGTAATTGAATATGATGCATTGAAGAGACCCATTATCTTCCTGCCTTTTTACCAATATTCTGCCTTCTACACAGTCAGGTGGTCAACTCCCCAAGCCATCCACAGCTTGGGGGGAAGCAGCACTGAAGTACTCCTCGTGGGGTGGAGAAGAGAATCATTCCGGCATCCTCAGATAACCTCCCTTTCCTACTCCTTCCTTGGAAGATGTTTAGAATCTGTAGTCCTGGAACTGCAGTTGGAGGAATTGGCAGTCTTGTGCCCATCCCTGCAGAAAAATGTACACTAAAATAAATACCTCCGGCACAATGACACGGCTTAGATGGCATTTCAGAGTTAACAACAGGCATCCAAGCAATCTGCCACCTCATCGCCATTCTACCACATACCTCCTAATCTCTAGGCAGGCCCTACTAGAAAATCTTGCAAGGCATGTACTTCAGGTAAATTCTTAATGTAATTTAGGTGTGTTTGAGTGATTCCTGACTTTCAGATACTAATCACTTGGCAGGACATAGAGTCCAAGAGAAATGGTGTGTGATCACTTTAGAAGATTTAAACAGTGAATGGTCTGAGAGGGTTCCTGGGAAATTGTTTTACCTTTACTTCATTTGGATCGTAATTGTATTTTTTTATTGTATTTTAAATTTTATTTTAGTGGTACATTTTATATACATACAACATTCATCATAGGGAATTTGTACCTGTACATGACATATCTTGCTGCTTTTTTCCCATTCCCCTCCCCTCCCGTCACCCCTCGCTTATTTACAGAAGCTTTGTTTCCAGTTTTTCCCTTCTATTCTTAGATTTTAATTTTAAAAGTCTATTCAAATGTACTATATTTATGGGATTTTTTCCCTCAGGCAAAAGTGCAGCACATAGCCTGTGCCATGACAAGGGAGGTATTAGATAGGACTCTATTATCTTCCAGGAGTGCAATTTTATTTTCTTTCTTTCTTTCTTTCTTTCTTTCTTTCTTTCTTTCTTTCTTTCTTTCTTCCTTTTTGAAGCAGGGTCTTGCTATGTAGTGGAGGCTGATTTGGAGCTCTCTCTGTAATTACCCAGGCTGGCCTCGAACTCAGAATCTTCTTGTCTCAGCCTCTAGAGTGCTGGAATTACAGATATGAGCCACCAAACCCAGTTTTGCAATCCTCCTCCTCAAGTAATTGGTAATGTCCTTTCCCTTTACCCTTACAACATGTTACCTTTGAGGTCTAATCTTAAAGCTGAATGAACTGAGTCTTCCCTTGGATTCCTCATGAATAAAAAGGAAGGCTTAGCCAGTGAAATTTGTACTTGCTTTGTGAAAGCTATACCCCTAGATGCAGAGTTAAAAAGGATGTTTAGTATCTGCAGAACAAAGTGTTGGAAACACATACAGAAAAAGCTTAAGATATATTTGAACTACAAGCAGACTTTTCACTGAATTGTGGGTTTTATGAGACCTCCCTAAAATAAGGCTACTATCGACTTCTTTAAATCAGCTTTGAACATTCAGCTTATTTATTCACTTGAAATAGGGTGGTTGAATAGTGATTTGGAGATACATATACCAGCTTATAAAAAAATCTCTGAAGTTATTAATGCTTCAGAGTAGTTTATAATGATGAAGAAAAACTCAAGATTATAATTAGAAAAAAATTATTCTGACCCTCCAAATCCATAATTTTTAAATCAGCACTTGGGGTTTAGTGAAGATGGATGAATGGGACTTCTCATGTATGGCTAGCAGGTATGAACTACTACCAACTTTATGAACAATTTGTCACTATTCATCAAAGGACTTAAGAATGCTGGGCATGGTGGTGCATGCCTGTAATCCTAGCACTCGGGAGGCTGAGGCAGGAGGATCGCTGTATGTTTGAGACCAGCCTGGGCTACATAGTGAGTTCAGGGCCAGCCTGAATTACATAGCAAGACTCTGTCTCAAAAAACAAACAAAAAATGTGAAGCATATTTAGTAAATAAAAAAACGCAAAGGGAAGAAGTATGTAAATATTTATTAAGGTACCACAATACTGGGAGCAAGACTCCATCAGTAATAGACTGGTAAGAAATGGCGAGTCTGTAACAGAACACTGGACAGGGCCAAAAAGGAGTCCATGATACGGAATGGGAAAAGCAAACCACAGACTGAGTGGCACATATGCAACCATTTGTGTAGCTAGAAGTGTGCATGTGGGGCAGTGCCAGGATAAAACCCAAGGCCTCATGCATGTTACACCACTCCACTTCCTCCAGCTGAAAGAGAAGTATTTCTGTCTCTATAGGCACCTAAGTTTCTGGAAATCTGTCAAAGAAACTAGCAAATCTGGTTGCCTCTGGCGAGGTGAGTGAGGCGTGGGCGGGGACTTCTTGTGTAAATGAGGGGAAAGAGAAATTCAGAGATGCCTCACTGAAGGACGGTGAATAAGGGATAGGGCGCTGTCTTAGTCCAGCACATCCGGACTGGCCTGGCCCCCTAGCTGGTGCTGGTAATTAGGAGCACATTATCCACCCACTGGCTGGAGCCTGCACATATCATTAGTTTTATTGTTGTAACTCGGTTAGTCTTAATTTTGCCTGCACACTGGAATACCTGAGGGCATAAAAATACTAAGTATTTACCAAACCCCACCCCAGACCAATTAAATCCAAATATCTGGGGTTAGACTCCAGCACCTGGTATTATTTAAAAGCTTCCTGTGTGATCCTAACACACAGCCAGGTATCACACACTGCTTCACCTGGAGGTTTGACCTGGTTGGAAATGGAAGTCTTCCTGCCAGAGCAACCAGTGTGCTCTCTGCAGGTGATGGACTTCCTGGGAATATGTAAAAGATTAAGTGAATGCCGAACCTTTTTAAAAAGTTGAGTACAGTTCCAGGTGGCGTTGCACACTTGACATCCCAGCGCTGTGAGAGGCTAAGACAGGAGGATGCTGCATTCAGGCCCAGGATCAAACCCAAGGCCTCATGCATATTCCACCACTGGCCAATGTAGTGACTTAACAAGAGCCTGTCTCAAAATAAAAAATAAAAAGGTCTGGGGATGTAGCTCAGTGTGAAGGCCCTGTGTTCAATCCCCAATACCACACACACACACACACACACACACACACACACACACACAAAGATGAGTCAAACTTTTTCTTTCCAGTGCCGGGGATTGAACCCAGGGCCTCACACATACCAGGCCAAGCACTCTACTACAGAGTCCACATTATGAGGGGAGCCAGCAGGGCTGGAGACCAAACAAAACTTCCTCCATGACTAATTCTGTTTAAAGGAATGAGCATCAGGACATTAAGTGAAATAAGCCAGAACACAAAGACAAATACTGCATGTTTTTTCTCATACACGGAAACTATAAAACACTGATTTAAAGGTAGGGTAGTGATTACTATTACTGGGAAGGGTGTGTGTAGGTGTGTGTAGTGATTACTATTACTGGGAAGGGTTTCATTTGATCATGCATATTATATACATGGGTGGAATTATCACCCATTAGTATGTATGATTAATACATGCTAATAAAAATTTTTAAAAATTGTAGCTGTGAATGATTTTAAAAATAGGTCTTATCTGGACAGCCCTTTAGGACCGTCCAGACTGGTGGATTTTGGCAGCCTCCAAGCTGTTAATTACCGTGCTTGTGATAATACTGATCTTGAATAGGCACCAAATAAATGTGAATACAGTCAAAGCATCACATGGTTGCATCTTAGAGCAAAGATGTCATTAAGGCACTCTGCTTCACCTAGATGTCTTTCATCTAGGTGGATTTTAATTGAATAATTTCTTTCAGAAGAAGATATTGTGCTTCACAACAGGTGTGTGTGTGTGTTTAATCTTCCACCAACAGGCCTTGAAACCCTCCTTTGGCCTGGAAAGCTTTGCCCAAAAATGATTTTTGTTATGAGAACTATCCACTAAGTGGCGCTCTTTGCAGCTCTGTGGGTCTTCTTGGGCCTACTCTTTTTTCCTTCCTAAGGAGCAAGTCCATTTTATTCCTTGGCCACACAGCTCTGAGAGGAATTCTGCACAGAGAAGCCATTTACCAGCCTCTGTGGCATCTGCAGTGCTTTAGGCTGATTTCTAGTTAGTCTTTGGGTGACCATACTGTGCCTACCCACACTCCTCTGGATGGCTTTGTGTCGGGTCTTGGTTAACTGCTCCTCTTGAACTCCACTAGCAATCCATTCTCCACACATTAGATTAGCAGCAAGCGCTTCTCATTTGGTATTGTTTATTCTTTTATGCATGTGGACTGTCTGCCCAAATAGATTATAAAGTCTTTAAGGACTTCTAGGCCTCAGGCACTTGGCATAATACACTGCCTGGGACAGGCAGAGTGTGAGCATGTTTGTCAGTGATGTAAGTGGCAGTCTTTTGTTTATTCATCACTTACTGATACCTGTTCCAGGCTAAGCAATCTTGTGGGTGCCTTGAAAACAAGAAAGACGGTCTCTGCTCGAAAGCAGCTCATCGTCTACGGGAGTGGGGTAGACAATTACTGTGGCTTGGTGCATGCTGCGTGGCTGCGGTGCTAAGTGACTCTGGGAACAAGAGACATGTCTTGTGTACCGCACAACTGGGTTACCTCACCTTCACCAGAGGGGCCTTTTAGGAGAACTGGGCCTCGTCACTCTGACTACAGCGTCACTCCTTGGAACTGAAACCTGTCTTTACTGGTTTGTTTTTTCCTTTTTTTGTGGGGGCAGTGTTGGTGTAAGGATACATAGAAGAGGTAACGGTTGTCCTTGTTTGCTCTCAGGTTCAGCGTTTCTGTTCCTAGGGTTTTGTGGTTTAGTTTTCAGCTGTGTGATAATTGTCCTCAAATTCTCAAAACGGTTAGCATCTCATTATTTCTCTGGGATGATTTTGGAATTGCTACTTTACTTTCAAGGGGTATAAATACATATTTATCGAAAACTCACTCATTCATTCTTTCTGTGTCATAGAGGATTGAACCTAGGTCCTCGCACATGCTTGGCAGGTGCTCTACCACAGAGCTAAACTCCAAGCCTGGAAAACCTTTTATTTTTTTTTTAGTGCTGGAGGTTGACCCCAAGGGCTTTGCACATGCTGGGCTGTGTCCTCAGCCTCCTACTCATTTGTTCTTTAAGACGCATCTAAATCTACCCTCCACTGCCATTTCCTGAAAAGTCTTCCAAGTTCCCAAAGAAAATAAATTAGTCTTCCCTTTTACACCTTTGTATTACCACTAACCCAACTTGAGTACAAATGGATTTCATTTTGTCTTTTACTTTATTGTTTTTCTTTTTGCAGGCCTGGAGCTGGAACCTAGGGCTAGGCTTGAATTTGTGATTCTCCTGCCTCAGCCTCCCTGAGTGCTGATGAGTGCTGAGATTATGGTGTTTGCCACTATGCCCAGTTTGTTTTGTCTCTTATTATAATTGTTCAGGGCTCACTTATGCCTCAAGATTATAACCCTTTTGAGGGCAAGGACCATACTGTATTCAACTCAGTATCTCCCTCCTCCTGCATTTTTACCTTTGTTATTTATGTATAACAGGCACAGAATGAATACATGTTTGTTGATTTAATGAACTGGGATTTTGTAACATGATCCATTTTTAGTTGTGTAACTTATATCCTTCTAAACACACTCGATGATGGCAGTGGCTTCTGTGTGGATTTTGTTTAATTTAGGTTGCAGGAATATTTACTTGGCAAATATTCTCTGGATAATATGAAAGGTTTTTAGGTAGATCTAGGCTCAGGCTTGGAATTTTCTCTTCCTGTTTCCTTCCTGACACCCACACATGGCTTTATCACTGTACAGTATTGGTTTTGCTTATTTTCTAATTTCTACTCAATGTGTGACACATCCTACTATTGATCTGTTGTATTTACTTAAATATCTGCTAAGTGCCAGGGAGCGACTTTGATGTTGGGAAGACAAACAGACTTTGATTATGTCTCTAACGTGCTAAAATAGTGTAATTCTTTTCATCAAACAACAGGACAATTCAGTCAGAACATATCTGATAGCCTGACGGCACACTTTGAAAGATATTTTCCAAAATCTCAGTGGATTCCCAGGTAGGAAACCAGAGGCTCGAAGCTTCTCAGCTATCATGTTTTCTGGCGTTTTGTGTCTCCCCAGAACTCATGTGCATACATACATTAGAGGATGCAAACTTATAATTTTACCTGGAAGCATTTTACGTTTCTGCATAGTGAGTTCCAATTTTTAATTTCTTCAGCTACTTGAGTTAAAAGTTTAATTTCACATGAAGTCTACTGGTGCTCTGTATTCACACCAAGGGGTGAAATCTGTCTCTCTGTTCTCCTGGCTAAAGTGAAATTTAGTAATATTCTAGGCTAAATACCCTTCTAAAAAGAGACCATAAACTATAGATTTTATGTCTTGGCGCCTTGTTTGATCTATGTCCCGGTTGTGTGTGTGTGTAGGATATGGCACACACACATAAAAGGTGGAAGCCACACACTTACTAGTGCAACAATCCTTCTTGATCTGAAGCAATAGCAGTCATGACCT
The DNA here is from genome assembly GCA_004026905.1 of Hystrix cristata. Taxonomy (NCBI): domain Eukaryota; kingdom Metazoa; phylum Chordata; class Mammalia; order Rodentia; family Hystricidae; genus Hystrix; species Hystrix cristata. The sequence continues at coordinate 58,417 of PVJO010008508.1, read as the reverse complement.
TACGTCGCAGTCTGGGTCAGCAGTTTGCACCAAGGGATGTCTCTGAGAAAACATAAAACTCGAAAAGGTGGTTCTCTTCTCAAGAGTCTTGTGGCTACTAGATCAAACAATCTCAATGAGCAAGGAGATTACTGTTTTGCTATTTGAGTAGTATATAACAAAGAAGTATGCAAACAACATTTTAAAGTAACTTGCCTCAATAAAAGTGGAAAACCAAAAAAAACCAGAATGAGATTTTGCTGTGGTGATCTCGACTTTCCCTAGTTTTCTATTTTTTCCTTTCCTTTTATTGCAATTATTTCGCATTTCTCCGGGTCTAGAAAGGTAAACTCGACTATTTGGCTGTTAAACATCGTGTGCCTTTCCAAAAACAAGATAACTTGTAAAAACCCAAACCCAAACCCAAACCACCTCCATGGCATGAAAAGTTGGAAACTATCAGGAGGCTCCTGCAAACTCCGGCAGCATTAATTTCCTGCTCAAGATTGCGATTTCTATTTCGTCCCTCTTCGGGCGTTTGGCCCTCATCCCTGCCCCGGAGCCGGCGACGACTCCAGCTCTTCCCAGTCGCGTCCCACCACGGACAGTCAGTCTCGCTCTGCTCTTTCCCAGGCAGACCGGGCCGGGCAGGCGCAAGGCGGGTCCCAGCAGGGGCGGGAAACGGCGGCCGAAATGTGCCCGCCGGGCCGGCTCGAGGCCGGGACACAGCGCGGCCGCCATGTTCCCGCCCGCCACGCCCGGCCGGCAGCGGCAGGTCGGCGGCGACGGCGGCGACCCGGCCCCGCCCCGAGCCCGTGACCGCGGCGCCCGCGGGCCCCGCCAGGCGCGGGCGGGGGCGTCCGGGCCGGGACCGCACGGGCTGCGGGCGGGGCGGGTGAGGGCGGCCGCGAGCGCAGGACGGCTTCCTCAGGCGGGGCCGGCGCCGCCCCCGCCCCGCCCCTCCCGGAGCCGAGCCCAGCCCGGAGCGGAGATGCGTGTGTGCGGCGAGGGGGAGGGCGCGCTCTGAGCGGCTGCTCGGCGCCCGGCGGCGGTGGGCGTCTGCGCAGGCGGGCGGGGGCGGCGCGGGCCGGCGGTGGGCGCGGAGGCCGAGGGCGCCCGCGAGCCGTGTCGGCGGAGGCGCGGCCGGCGCGCCGGGCGGGACTCGTCGCGGCTGCTCGCTGCGGGACGCCCGGTGGATGCTCTCGCGCCGCGGGGCGCACGGCGCAGGGGAGCCTCGGCGGCGGCGACGCGAGGCACCGGGCGGGCCGCCCGCTCGCGGGTAAGCAGGCGCGGGCGTCTGAGCGAGGACAGCGCGGCGGCCTCCCCCCGCGCCCCGCGCCGGCGCCAGCGCCCGCGGCCGCCGCCTGCGCGCCGCCGCCGAGCCCCCGGCCACCCGGGCTCCCGGCCCTGGCCGCCGCCTCCGCGGCCGTTCCCCGCACTCGTCCCGGACGCGCGCCCGGGCGGCGGGGGCTCCGCGGCCGCCGCTGCCTCGGGGGAGCGAGGGCGGAGGGCGTGTGCGCGCGTGCGAGCAGGGGGTGCCAGCGGGGCTGCGGCGGCGGCACCTCGGAAGAATGACTCTGGAGTCCATCATGGCGTGCTGCCTGAGCGAGGAGGCCAAGGAGGCCCGGCGGATCAACGACGAGATCGAGCGGCAGCTCCGCAGGGACAAGCGGGACGCGCGCCGGGAGCTCAAGCTGCTGCTGCTCGGTGAGTGAGGTCGGCCGGCCGCCTCGGGCCGGGGCCCCGCACCCGCCGCCGTCCCGGGCCCCGGGGCCGCTGTCCCCCGCGCCCCCCGCCCTGCTGCGGCCGCTTGCCCCGGGCCTCCCGGGCGCGCCCCCGGCCACTGCCCGCGCGGGCGCGCGCGCCCACACTCGCACACTCTCGCGTGCGCGCGCAGGGGTCGAGGCTGCTCTGCCTGGTGTCTCGGCGCGTGCCTCTTCGTGTCCCCGAGGGCTGTGCATTGTCTGCTCGGCGTCTGCTACATGGCAGAAGGGCCGATCTCTTCGTGGGAGAGGCGCGGGGGCGGGAAGGTGGGCAGAGGGCTCGGACTTGCAGTGTCGGGGCCGCTGCGCCCCTTGGGTTGGTGCAGCGTGGAGCTGTGTGCTGCCCGGAGGGCGGCTAGCGGAGCCGGGGCGCTCTGCGGGATGGCGGCTGGCGGGGTGGCCGGGTGCATCCATTGTCAGGCATTCGGGGTCGGGAGGGAAGGGCGGACAGATACACTGGATTCTTCTAGGAGGGCTGAGAGGACCGAGTCGTTGTCTTCCAAGAAAGGGGCTTAGGTTTGGGGGGCGGGGCGGGAGGGCAAGCCCAGATGTGTCACCAAAGTGCAGTTTCCCAGCCGCCTGACCACTGAAGCAAGGCCCCAGAAGAGTTTCTTGGCCAGTGCATGGTGACAGGCGTGTTTCTGGTCTGCACCATTCTTTTCGGATAAAGATCATTGTGCTTCGTGGTTTTTGACAGTGACGGGTATCTTTTGTTTAATGAGGCAACCCAGATGTAGGCCCGAATTCACAGTGCTTACTACTGAAAACCAGTGCAGCCTCTCAGTTACTCTCCTGGAAACCAGTAGAAACCTTTTGTTCAAAACGGACATTTTAGTATCTTTGGAATCTGGGCTAGAAGGAAAACGGGAAGCGTATGGCACAAATTTCCCTGTAATCCTACCCCGCCGAATTCTGCTTTAAAACCAAGTGAGAAAATGCCATTTCTCCAATAGGAATCCTATTGATTATTATCTCCGAGGGAATGTTCAGAACCAAGCGATCAGGGTTCACACACAAGCCACAACTCTGAGGTATTGTGGCAGGAAAGCAAACAGCTTCGCAATAACAGGCCTGAAAAATACCTGCACTTGTATTCTAGATATTTGCGTGTGTGATAAATACAGTTCTTAAACGTTTCTGTAAGAAAAGAGAATTGCCAGTTTGGATTTGAAAAGCATGGCTTTTCTTTCTTATTTGGAGTATTCATCTGCTGGCTCGAGGAACCAATTGCCTTTGGGACTGAACTGCTTATGTGTTAGATCATTTACAAGCGGGAGCAAAATATAATGATCACAAATAGTTACAGACGGTTAATTCACATGCCATGATTTGTGTTCTTATTTTGGACCCTGATTAGATAAACGTGCACATATTTGCGGAGAACGAATGCAAAGAGTTAAATAAATCATAGAGGTGGGCTTCGGGAAATAAAGCAGGGGAGGGGAGAACTGCAGTAGGAAAATAGAGCCCCTCCCTTTCTTTTTGTGTTACTTCTGATAGCTGAATGTGTGCAATCGAATGTTTTTTGAATTCTCAAGATTGAGAAGAAAATAGAGAGGGCAAGAGAAATATATTGTGTTCAACTATATCAGTGTGAGGAAAAGCATGTGCTTTAGACTTGCTGTAAAGACCTGAGTTTCCTTTTTATTTTGCCTTGTTTACAGCATTTATGCTTTTTGTTTAGCTGTGACAGGGCCTTTGAAGTCTCTAACCTACCCTGTTTGCCTGAAATGTGACAGCTCTGGGTTTCCCAGCAGCCAGGAGTTAAAGCTCAGGGGGTTTGTCAGAAGGCCTAGGTTTAAATGTCTGAGAGGGGAATACACATGTATAGATGTTTAATTACATACTGGATATTTAAATAACAGACTGTGCTTTTATAAATGAACTTGGAAATGATTTTCTAAGAAAAAGATGTAAAGTAAACCAGTTTTACTGCTGAAATGGTAGTGTTGACAACTTTTTTCCTCCTGTTAGATATTTGAGCAGGGTTCAACACAGCCTCAGTTTGTCCCTTAAATGTAGCCTATCAATTTAGCATCTGTATTCGTGAGTAATGTTTAAAAATTCCACTGCTTTTTGTGAGAAACACAATCCCTGGATGTCATGTAAGAATTGCTACTGCTTCACATTCTAGGTATGTTAATTTTGTCACACAACTACACTGTTTATATAGTAATAATGTATGCTAAAAGTAGATGTGGTGTGTATGGGTGTGTGATTTCACAAGTTTTTGAATCCAGGAGGGAAATGAGGATTGATTTGTATAACCAGAGATGTGGAGGAGGGGTTCCATTTGAGGAATTTCTGTTGTGCTACTTTGTGAATAGGCTGATTTTAGTGGTTCTTTCCTTTATTTAAATATCATCTGTCTGAAGGCGCGTACAGAATGTATCCTTTCCCAGTTTGAACATTGCTAAAATTTTTATCCAGTTTATTTAAATGGAGGAATCATCCTTATACTGAAATACAATTCAATATAAAATTATTTTCAAAGTAAGTTCTAGTTCAAGGCCTCACGTGATTATAGTGGAAAAGGATTTGCTTGGTAGGATAAATGTGTGGACTCTTGCATTTGTTCACGTAATTATTAACTTTTAGGTATCAATAATATGGAGATGTTAGAGAAGGAAAATAGTGGTTATCCTACTAGATAATCAAGCATGGCAGTAAAATTTGGGCTATTTTGATCATATCCAGCAAAATTTATTACACAGTTCTTACATGCTTTGATTTTGATTGTTTTTTAAAAGATGAACTCTTAAATCACCATAAATGTATCATTAAATTCTGAATTCTCATTGTCTTATTCTCTGAATTCATTTGTATTAGTGATTTTTTTCTTTGACACTTCAAAGAAAACTGTTCTACACAGATATGGAAAAGCGTGCCTCATTGGTTTAACTTTATGTGTTTCCTAGATGTAAAGTGCATATGTTTCCTTTAATAATCACTGATTTTTATTAAATATTCACATTGATGATACATAGGTCACAACATTTAATACAGTTTTTGTTTAATTTTTTTAAAAACTAGTGGCCTTGAATGTTTGCTTCAGATCATAGATACCCATCATAAAAATTTTTTTCCATTCTTTGAAGATACCTTTTAACCCATTAGCCTTTTCTTATTTTGCACGTTTGAAATCTTTACTCTGTAGGTTGTAATCATCAAATTGGAAGATTTAGCAATCCCTTTTTATTGTTTGAATTCTACCTGTTAAAAACAGTCTATGTTTAGGCCAGTCTTAAATGGAAAAATACATGTTGTGTAATCTTTTGAGTTAAATTACCATATGTATTTGTAGATTTTCTTCCTGGTCTACCTCGGAACCTTATGAGGATTTTATCTATGTTGTTCATTATTGAATCCCAACTTACAGCTTAACATCTGAGAATGTGTTTGATAAATATTTACTGAATGATTTTCTTTATGACTCTCCTGCTAGAAAAGTGTTACTGCTAGAAATTGGGACCTGACAATAATGTATACTAAATTATAAAGACACCAAGATGTGTAGTGTTTTCTCTGTGAAAGATTTTATTTTGTTTATTTTGTTTGAGTCAAGGTCTTGCGTTTTAGCCCAAGCTGGCCTCAGATTTGGGATTATCCTGCTGGGATTATAGGCTAAGGTTACACAGAAGTCCACCACCACAGTGGCTTTCTGTGGCAGGTATTTTATGTGGCATGATCTTCTTAAAAAATTGTAACCTTTTGAGCCAGTTGCTTAAAAGTGCATTCCAAGATTGAAGGTTTTAATGTCAAATGTTAAATCCCATGTTAAGCCAGTGTGTTATGTTCTGTGCCAGGTGCGTTTGGGGATAGTAACAGTCATGCTTAAAAGAGTAAAAATGTAAAAGAAAAAAGAAACCATTCTATAACTTGATTTCTCTCTCTTGTTTAGAGGCTAGTTTAAAACCTACCATCATTTTGCCATATGTTTTTCTCCATGATAACACTGATCAGAGTGGATGTCTAATCTCACCAAAGATTTTTGTGATTTACCCATACAGTTACATGAGGAAAACCACAGTGTTTAAATGCAGAACGTTGGGAGATGTAAATGGCAGGCATACTTTTCATGGGAGGAGGACCTTAAGTTGTAAACAGGAGGGGGGAAGCTGGGAGTGCTCTGGTCATTGTAGACTGAATGGAGGGTTCATTCATGGACATCTGGTTAAAAGCACCCTGCCAACCCCCCTTCAGCAGCATTCATTAGGGAAGAACAGGTATCTTAATAAAGGAGAGTGGGTTTGTGTTTTTCCTGAACTAACCTAGTGGCACTCTAGGGTGGCTACTCAGAACCCTAGAGTGAAAGCATTCCTTTAAGTAGCCCTAATGACACATCTCCCTGGAAGTCCAAAATACGGTGTTTAGGATGCTGCTTTGAGGACCTGCGGGTTTTATTTTTTGCTACTCATTTTAGCTTTTAAGTGTTGAATGTGTTTCTGAATGTCTGGATTTATTTGGGTGTATTTACTTTTTTTTTTTTAAACAAGTATGTGTAGTTTATATGTGAAGGATAAAAACCAAACTAGCACTGATTGTATAACAGAAGCCTTCTGCGTGAGACTTTGCATTGCCCTTTGTAGTTTCCTTGTCTAGATCTTCCATATAGCTGCCAATCCTGTACTTTGATGCTATTTCTCCATAAATGAGCTTTGGCCCAGATTAAAACCCCACTGAACAGTGAAATTATTCTGTGTGAATCTACTCCAATAATTTTGTGTAGGTTTGGGAAAGAGAACCAGAAGAGTAATTTAGTAACCATTTTGTTTACTACAAATAAATTTGATAGCCTCTTTTTCATTTAGGGAAAAAAAAAGTCCAGCTTCACTTTATAAGAGATGGTTTATGTTCAGTTTTCAGAAATGCCTAATAATATAGTTGTGATTGTTATTATAGATGAGTTTTTAAGGACCCGAACAGCTTTTGCAATTGTGAGACTGTGTGTTATGCTAAACATGGGAGAAAAAAGGAACAGATTTTTCTTCATGGTGCAGGCAAACTGAAACTTGAAAAGAAATTAAGATATTTCCAAGCACAATTTTGGTTCTAGCATTCTTACCAATTTTTCCTTAAGGGGAGTTCCTCTGTTGATATTAGGGGAAATGTTGATGGGGTGTTGCAGAGGGAGAGTAGGGAGCTCCAAGGGTTGTCTTGGAAGAAAGAGAAGCCATTTTAAAGAGGTTAGAATTGTTTTCTTATGAAGAAGGTGGAGAACTGTTTCCTCAAGACCCAGTGTATTAGGTTGAGAGAAATACAAGTGTTTGTAGCAACAAATTTAAAATTTCATTTCCTGGTTGAAGAAGGAGGCAGTAATATTTTTCAGAAGGCAACTTTTATAATGGCTTTTAGGTAATGTTAAGATCATTGCAGAGTTAATCCTAGGGAAGTGTGAAATAGCAATAGAAGGTAAAATGTGTGATTGTTGGTAATTAAATCTGTGGTAATAACTGATTACAGTAAACACTGCATGTTTTCTGTTATTCTGCTGAATGGAGCAAATTGAAGAAAGATCTCTTCTCAGCCCCAAATGCTATTTTGTATGAACAGCTGTTGCTAATAAAATTACAGGACGTCGCTCGACAGTCACCTTTGATTTGTTCCATTACTGTTATATAAAAATCTGCCTGATTTCTCATCTAACATGTAGTAAAAAGGAAAAAAGGACCCACACATCCTGACAGAATGAGTTAATGAGTACCAAAGTGGTCCTGAATCTATACATTACAAACAAGAGAAAAAGATATCGTGATGCTGAGAGTCCCAAACTGAATTTGCTGCATAGCTCTGTGGTTAACCTTGTACCCAGCTGTTATTTCTGAAATCAGAATGTTTTGTTTAAAGCCTTAATGATTAAAAGAAAAAAAATTTTGTTTTGTGCTGGGAGTTTAACCCAGGCCTACTGCTGAACTATACGTCCTGCCCCTACCCTGTTAAATTTTAAAGAACAAAATTAGTGTTACTCAGAAATGAAATCGTGAAGATATCTGTCTCAAATCCACTCATTCAAGAAACCCTTGAGAGTTACCAGAAAATAAATAATTCCTCAAAATTTCTTACCAGGCATACCTCATCACAGAATAGTTGCGTGAAAAATGCTGGCCACATGAACACTATTGACCGCTATGTGCATATTGTGCTGTGTGAAGCATTCATTATTCCTTGCTTGCCAGCCAGAAGCACTAGGAATATTGTTTGGTAGTTGTTGCCTCTGTGCTGACTTCAGCTCTTTTTTTTTTGAGACAGGGTCTTGCTAGGCAGACCTTGAACCTGCTGTGTGTCCCAGGCTGTCTTCCAGCTCGTGATCCTTTTGCCTCAGCCCGCTGAGTGGTAGGATTACATTTGTGTGCTGCGTGTGTGGCTCCCCTTCTGACTCTTATCCTTCCTGGTTTTGAGTTTTCTATTGGCTTTTCCTACGATGAAAGAGACAAAATAATCTGAAGACCACTGTGGCAGGGTTTTGTTTTGTTTTCTTTTGTTTTAAATACGACTGGGGAAAGTGGATGATCTTGAGAATTTGAACCTTTACACTTACATACGTTATTTCCTGTTAACTTTTTTAACTGTGAGAAGGTATTTCTGACCCTTTGTCCTGTGTTTCTAAGTAGACTGAAAGCTCCACAAGGGCACAGATGGTGCCTCTTACTTCTTATCAGCATCATACAGTGCCTCGATGAATTCACAGTGATTTTCTTAGTAACTTGAGGGTGTGAGGGCAGCTGGATTCTGAAGGGAAGAGTTACCTGAGGAAGTGAATTTTAACTTCTCGCTTTCTTCTAATAGGTATCATCCATGTCCATGTATTTTCCACTTCCTACTTTGCTGTCCTGTTTTGTGGACCACGTAGGGCACAGAGAAAGAAATTCTGTTTCAAATGGTTTTGGCCTCCTTTCTTGCCTCTCCTTCATTCTCTCGGGAGGGTGTTTCAGTTGGACTTTCTCCTATTGTTTCAGGTTGAATTTGAATAGCAGTGGGTCCAGCAGTTCCAGTGGAAAGCTGTTGGAACACACGTCCTTTGAAACTTGAAAATTCCAGGCACCTTTATTTATTACAGGATTGTGAAGAGTTTGATTGCTTTAGAAACAAAGTAGTTGTTTCAAGGAAGTGTGTAGTGAGTTGTGGGGAGTTCGAGAACCAAAACGTTATTAATGTCATTATCATCCTGAAATCTCACAGAAGGGAACAATAATCGATCCACAAATTAGAGAAGAAGTAAAGCAAGACTTTTAGCTCTGCAGCAGGAAGTGAAGAGTGATGCCTCGAATCATGGTCATGTGCATTCTAGGAGGTAGCCTTGTGTTTTTTTTCCTCTTGATGAACTGAAATCATGAATTAGTAGTTTCCTCACATAATTTGAGTTTTGATCTTGGATTGCCGCTTGCTAAAAAATCAACATAGAATTTGTTTCTTGACTGTTTTATATTTTCCTTTGGTATTGTGAGACAGGGTTTCTCGGTATAGTGCAGGCTGGTCTTGCACTCTGTACGTTACCCAGGCTGGCCTCAGACTTATGGTCCTCCTGCCTTAGGCTACAGTGTGTTAGTATTACAGGCGTGTGCCACCATGCCTGGCTCTTTTTTGCTTTGAAAGCATTTTTTCATTTTTTCATTTGTTTGTTTTGTTTTGTTGTTTTTTGAGACAGAGTCTCATTATGTAATTCAGGCTGGCCTTGAACTCGAAGCAGTCCTCCTGCTTCAGCCTCCCAAGTGCTGAGATTTTAGGCATGCACCACCACGTCTGGCTTCATTTTTTAAAAAAGTTGTTTCTTTTCTACATACCCTTTGCTGTAGGGGCAGCAGGGGGATCGGTGGCATCTTATCACCAGGTAGTGTCTGGTGACTGCAGCTGTTTTTAGTTTTTTTGGTGATTTACCCACCCATTATTCAGACTGCCAGACACTTGCTGCAGGCGTTCCCAGAAACCCTTCCATTAGAGTACTGCCCGCCCATGTACTCTCTTCACTCATTTCCCCCGGCAGTGTTAGGAGGCGCTCTTCCGATTCTCTGGCTTGCAGGTTCCTTCAGATTTAGAGAACTTCCAAGTCTGTGCCTTGGTCACACGTCACGGGGCTGTGAGCTGATGAGAGGGGAAGCTGGGTACTTTCGTACATTGGAAGAAAGAGATTTGTGAATGTGTAGAAAAGATTATTAATTTTCTCTTGTCGTGCTTACTCTGGTCTACAAACCAAACTACTTTGTTACAGAACAAAGTGCAAAATCCTTCTTCCTTTTCCAGAGGGCGGGGGCTTGAGAAGGGCACATTACCAGCAGAGAATTAGTGTGCCAGTGCTGGATGATCTCATGAGCCTCTGGGTTACAAAGTAGGATGCAGTGTGTTTGCTGGACGGGGAGGAGGTCCTGTGGGCAGTAGGCCTGTGTAGGGCGACAACACATCTGCTTCACTTAGCGATTGGAACATACCGGTCCTAGCTATTTGAGAGCCTCTGTGACATCTCTTTCTGACTGTACTTCTGTACAGCAGTTAATTAAGCAGGGTAGTAGTAACAGTGCCTCTTGTTTTTGTTACACTAGTTAGTTTAAGTTCAGTTTTCAGGTGGGTTTGTGTGTTTTTTAAGGGAAAGATGCAATGATATTTTCTTGCCATGTGACTTGATATTTTAAGATCTACACTTTGCAGAGCACCTTCATTATATTACCCGTTCTTTCTGTCGATGGTAAATGCAATTTTCCTCTTGTCCTAGAGAGGTGACCCATTTCCTGTGACTTGTTCTAATAATACAGTATAATTTTAATTCTTGTTCATAGTTTGCCCTTAAAAGAATGTTGGATACTTGAGCGCTTAACTCTTTTGGCTTTCTAACTCTTGTGAGATATTTTTGAAAATTGGTAAAATGTGATGATTTAAAAACAATGAAGACTGGCTTTGTGAGAGTTTATTTGGCTAAGTAATTAAACATTTCATATGATTGTACAGTCTGAGTTAGTTAATGTATCTTTTCTAAAACCTGTGACTCAGAGGGCTGTGGAGTGTTCCTGTCCTACCTCTCTCAATTTTTCTTCCCTCAGAGAACTAACTTCAGGTGTTTTTGTTTAGTTTGCTTTTTCTGTAGAAACCTACAGAATGAAGAGATTGGCTGAAGTGATCTCTGAGAGCCATTTGAACGTTGAAACTTTTCTTGTTTCCCTTGCGCTTTTGGCATCTCAGCCACTTTCTGGCCAAACTCATCCTTGGACCAGAAGTTTGAGCCCCCTGTCCTTCCAGTGGTGATGAGTTGTGCAGGAAACCTTGCTGCGGCTGGGGGGTGCCTCCCGACGGCCAGGATCTTTTGCTTGGCCCTTTGTAATTACTTTGAGTGCCTGCAGGCAGCTCTGCCAGTTCTGGGGAGGGCACAGTGAGGAGGGCCCGTGAAGGAGGCCTTAGCAAGTCTCTCCAGAGCTCCCCTCTTGCTGCCTGCCTGGCCTGCTGCTGATAGTTTCACTGTCTTCCCAGGGAGCGGTATCAGAAACCTCCTGTCATTATCAGCATGGGTCTGTTGCATCCTGCAGGAAGGGCGATATCCTGGGTGGCACAGAGGTGGAGCCGAGAGGCACAGCTTTCTGACCCTGCTATCTCAGGCAGGAGTCTTTTCTTATACACTGCTATCCAGCTTCTTTTGACTTAAAACTTGGTGTTTTCTTTTTTTTTTTTTTTGGTCAACACTGGGCCGTAAGCATTTGATTTCCGTTTCCTTGCTCTCTAAGTCCAAATTTGCCATTTTCAGTGAATGATTGCTTATTGGCCTTGTGAGTACCAGGAAGGCCCATCCACAAACCAGAGCACTCGTGTGAACTTCTTTGTGTTTGGAGCGAGTGTGGTGCTTTTCCAGGGCTTTCCAGGGAAGATTTCGAAGTAAGTGCTGGATCATCTGTGTTCATTTCTTCTTCTGTCACGGTGTGTGTTTTTTCTTAGGGCTTTCATTGAAACCAGGAAGCATCCATAGCGTGGATAGAGAGGTAAAGAATTTTCCTGCTTTTTTTGTTTTAAAATATATTTGTAGTGTGCTCTCTAAACAGTCCTCACTTGGCACGACCGTGATCAGAGAAACATTCAGAAAGCAACATCCAGGCTTGGCGTGCCAGAACATGCCTGTAGTCCCGGCTGCTTGGGAGGCTGAGGCAGGAGGGTTACAAATTTGGAGCCACTTGGCTCTGTGAAATCCTGTGACACTTTTTCAAAAAATAAAAAGGGCTGAAGGCACCAAGTGGCTCAATGATAGAGTGCTTGTCTGGCATGCATGAGGCCCTGGCGTCAGTGTTCATCACTGAAAGGAAAAAAGCAAGTTCTTGTGTCCTTTGCATCCGGAGAAAGGGCTGTCACCTAAGAAGAAACAGCTGGACTCACCCGAGGACGGAAGAAATCCTTCAACTAGAGCCCAGTTCTCCTGGGCGGGCCCAGGGCCTGTGGTGTTCCCGGCCGCTCCATTCCTCCCGGCCGCTGCCTTCCAGCAGTGTCACATTTCCTTGCCTGGATCTCAGATTTGGAGCTGGATAGGTGCCTAGGAAAGCACAGCAGTCCCAGGGTGAAGGGGGCTGGCGGGAAGGGCGAGGGTGCTACCGCTGATGGGTGGTGCGTTGGCGTCCTCGCCAGGCTCTGGAGGCAAGAAAGGAGAGCAAAGGAGAGGTGCCTGCTTCTGCTCCAGTCCTCCATCAGAAAGAACCAGGCCAGTGCGGCTTCCGCTGCGGCTGCACCACCTGACCACATTTCTCCATCCTCATTGTCACATCCTCTGTGCCCTTCCTCTGCCAGGCGATGGGCCGGGCGATGAGCAGTGGGAGGAGCTTGTATCGCAGCCACTCTCTTCCTGCATGATAGATGAGGTGCAGAGTCCTGAAAAGAACCATTCACATATTAAAAAGAAAGTGTGTGACATGGCTGCTCCGTGTTTTACATACCCTCACCCCTGTCAGCTAGAAATGCATCCATTACTCTCTGGAGAACTCTGCTTATCTGGCAGTAGGTTATGAGAACATCTGTTGAGACATCCTTGTCCAGGAAATCTTCTTTCACCTGGCTTGCTTCTCCTGCAGCAGAGCAGCCGTACAGTTGCTCAAGGCAATAAGGAGATAAGCAATATCCTGAGATATGCTGGCCAGGTAGGTCATACTCAGGTAGAAGGTATGTCCTGTAGAAATAACTGTGGTTTTTACCCGAGAAAAGGCACCTATCAGTTGGGCCATTATATCTAACCCCCGCAGTTGACTTTTCATATCTATATATCTGTCTGATGTGTATATGTGTATGAATAGATATTTTGGTACTAGGGATTAAACCCTGTGCCTTGTGTATGCCACACAGAATCTACGGCTGAGCTACACCCCCAGCCCATTTTTTCTGATTTTAAAAGGTCTGTAATACCTATTCTTTTCTCCTTATTTGCATATTGGGGAGTGACCTCAGGACCTTTATGCTGAGCTACATCTCCAGGTCTTTTCTTATTTTGTTTGAAATTTTTTTTGAGACAGAGTCTTGCTGAGTTGCGCAGGCTGGACGTGAAGTTGCAGTCCTCCAGCCTTACTTAGCCTTTTGGACGGTTAAATTCATTCTGTGCAACTCCATGCCCTGCCGATAATATCTGTTTCTGGTTATAACTAGGACTCAAAATGGAGCTACAGTTGTCCATGGTATCAACTTAGAGAATTTCTTGACTCTAAATGAGGGCAGATACATTCAGAAAAATGTGAACAATTTTGAATAATTTGAGAGAATTAGGGAGTGCTGAAACAAAAAAGATACTTGAAATCAGTTTCTAATTTTATTAGCAGTCATTTCCTGATGGACCAAGAACGAACAAAGTGCTGTATACTTCCTTTGGGGTCAGGCTTGCCTTTGACGCGGAGTGTGAAGATGACAGGATCTGGCCACGTTGAAGACTGATAGCTTCTGAATATTCTGGTTTCTCCTGTTTTGCCTTGAGTCATATAAGTGGTCTCCAGACCACATTAGAAATGACCGAAGAGTTTCAGGCATCCACCACCTCTCAAAGAGATAAGTCCCATCAGTTTCCTGTCTTCTACGGGAGAAGATACTTGTATGTTGCTTGGTTGGTTCCTGATAAACAATTTGTGTTTCCTTTTCATTACAGTTCTTGGTAAGGAGGTGTGTTTTTTTACAGAAGAAATTATAGGACTTCATTCATACCTGTTTAGGGAGCTCTTGATCCCCAATATATTTTCATGAAAATGACCAGCTTTGTGCTTTGAGAAACATTTTCTGCAGGGCTTTCTACTCTGGGCATGTTTATTATGGGAATAGAGATTCCCTCTAGGGGTTTTCCTTAATCTCTTAGAGTTTTATTTCAGAATCCATGCTCACGTTACAATGTGTCCTTCCCAGAGTTAATTAATACATTGTGCATACCTACTCCTGAGTCACAGGTCACATAATGATTTACTTTTTTCTTATATAGTAGAAATATTTTTCCTTAATATTATGTAGTGTATCTTTGTATCTTCAAGTGGAGTGCTCCGGCCTTAAATTGACAGTTGTATTTTATTCTCTTTTTAGAATGAAATGAAGAACAACGCTTGAGATATGCTATATCCTCTAGTCTGGTATGGTTGTTTGTAAAATACTACAAAAAAGTTTAATAATTAGAAAACTGCCGAGTCTATTAGGGAGTCCAAGTTTGAGTCAAGAAGACATACTTATTTTTTTCCACTTGAGAATTTTCTTGCATTCTTAAGAAATACATTGTATTATTTTCATGTTTGTCTTTGAAAGAATGACAACCCATTTTGCTTTTTATTTTTATGTTTTATTTTTCAATGATTATAAATAACAGTTTTTTGTGCACAATAGAAAAAAGTTTAAAAGTTATTCATAAGTTTATCTAAAATGTGCCCATTTAATTTAAAAACCATGATCTTGTTGTGTGTACTATTCTTTCTGGCTTTATTTTTCCTGTGTCTTGCTCTTGGGGTAGTCGTTCTGAATAATTTAACACTGTCTTGCAAGTGTTTCCTGGATGGCTGTGTGTAGTTCGTATTAACATTTGCCGTGATTAAACCCAGGGAGCATTGAGCTACCTCCGTATTAACATTTGCCGTGATTAAACCCAGGGAGCATTGAGCTACCTCCCCAGCGCCTATTTTGTTTTTGAGACAGGGTCTTCCTCAATTGGCCAGGCAGTGCTCAGATTTGAGATCCTCTTGCCTCAGCCTCCAGAGTAACTGGAATATACCACCACTCTTTGTTCATTCCTTTTTCTTTTCTTCTCCTTTCTTTCTTTCTTTTTTTTAAAAACATTTAGGTTTCTCTCAGTGTTTCCAACCTAATGGGAATTTTTAATGCTGTGCTGAGGTTCTTGGTGGATAGCTTTTGAAAATACAAACACACACTTTTGTTAGATTCATAGAAATCTTTTTCTAGGTTAGAGGATATGAAAGATTTTATGACTGTTGATTGAATACATCCAATACATATTCTTAAGTCATTGTATACAGTTTGCAACATGATGAGCAATACTATGAGAATATCAATAAGTTAGTAGGCAAGAATCGGTAGGTAATTTTAAAATTTATATTATTTGATCACTAGTAAAAACAATCATTTTCCCATATGTTTGTTTTTAGTTGAATTTTTTATTTTGTGAGTTGTCTCTTCATTTCTTCTGCTTATTTATGAGCTCTAAACATGCAAATGAAATTGGCTTTTTGTCGTATTTACTGCAATTAATTTAACCCCAGTCTGTTGTTTTCTTTTTCTTTGTTTTGTATTAATTAATAGAGAAGTTTTTATTATCAAGCCAAATCTGTTGATCTTTTGCTATTTAGTTTTAAAATAAAATAATCTGTTTCAGAGACTCTGAAATCCAAGATTTACTGCCATTGTTACAGGCAAAACTAGATTGAATGTAGTGTGTTATATATACATCACTGTTGGGTGACTCTTTTTCTTTGAAAATGAAAATGAAGTACATGTACTAGTTTATAGTATCACATATTATACAACATAAGCTATTCTGTATATAATTGACTTTTTGCATTCAGTAATATAGTGGATATCTTGCTGTGCTAATATAAATCTTTTCCATCATATTTTTGGCTTTTTGGTATTCCAGTATTTTTATTTTTTGTAGTGCTAGAGATTGAACCTGGGGCCTTCCACACACTAAGGAAGTGCTGTACCACTGAACTGCAGTATATTTTGAATCCTCAGTCTCCAGTGTCTTTTGAATCCCACAAGGTGTGATGTGGCTAGCTTGTACTAGCTCACAAAAGCCAATTGTGCACATTTGTTTTCAGCTCTATGTTTAGTGACTTCAGTTTGGCAATTTGAAATTAGAAGTATTTATTCTGCCACGTAAATGACAAAAATACAAATCAGGGCTCCTCCAGCCCCTTGGAGAACTAGTTGTTAAATATTTATCTGCACTCCACTACTTATACTTGACCCTTAATGCTAAGTATTTACTTTGATTCCATTAAGAAAAAATTTTAATCAGTGCTACAGTGACTATTGTAGGGGATGTATCTTAGTACACTGAGATGTCTCTTTCGGATAAATTCCTGAGTGTCTTATCAGCTGAATGATAGACCTCATTTAAAACTTTGATGCATGTTACCACTCTGCCTTTTAGAAAAGTTGTATTGGTTTACTTAAATCTTACCTCTAGTTTATGTTATTGGCTGTGATAGCCCATTTTAGACATCATCCGATTATGTCAATTTGATGGGCAAAAAAATGTATTTCTTAGATTTATTTGCATGTTCTTGACTGATTTCCATTAGTCTTTATTTTCTTTCCTAAACTACCTACAAAATATACTAACAAAAAAATCAAAATATAACTATAAAAATAACTAACAAATGCTTGTTTATTATTTAAATCTGGCTGTTTGAAGAAATTGCTTTAAGCTTCTACATTAACAATATTTATGGAAATTCAAAATTTCTCACCTATGTAAGTATGAAGTACCCTAGGCCAGACTATTCTTAATAGGATATTAATGGAGTAATGTTATTAATTCTTGTTTAAAGAAGAAGGAAGTACCTGGGGCCGAGAAAAAGAATAGAACTAGCACGAATATACAGCAGGCTTGGCCATATGCAAGATTTTATGGAAGGACAGGTTTTTAATTCCGATGAAGTCCTGTTTATCTGCTTTTTCTTTTGTTGCTTGAACTTGTGGTGTTCCATGTAGGAACCATTGCTTAATCCAGGATCATCAAGATTTATCTTCGTTTTTCCTAAGAGTTTTATAGTTAAGTGTTACATGTAGATCTGTGATCCAGTTTGAGTTGACTTTCATTTGTGGTGTATGGTAGCGTTCTAACTTCATTTTCTTTTTTTTCTTTTTTTTTTAATAGAAGACATTTTATTTAGAGGACAGTTTATTTAAAAGTGGTGAAAAAGGGGGAAAAGGAGATGATAGATAGCTGTTTGACAAGTAGGAAGCATTTGAAAGCGAAATACTCCTAACTTTATTTTCTTTTCCCCTGGACATCCGGTTTTCCCAGTGCCATCTGTTGAAAAGACATACCACCGTGGAATGGTCTTGGTATTGTTATTATTTTTAGTAGTAGTAGTGTTTTGGGAGGGGTGCTGGGGATTGAACTCAGGGCCTTGCACTTGCTAGGCAAGTGCTCTACCACTTGAGCTAAATCCCTGGCCTCTGTAGTTATTAATTTGTTTTTGTCTTTCTATTTTTCTTTCTTGTGGTTGCTTTAGGTTTATAGTGTTATACATTTTCTATTTTATTGAGTTAAAATTCTTCTACTTTAATATGTACTTGAATTAGAAATGGTTAAGGCTTTTTTCTACTTTTTTGTAGGTAGTGTTCTTATCTTTTTACAGATATTCTAAAATTATGATTTTTTAGTTTTGAGCCAGGATTGTTTAAGGTAGTTTAAAATTTGTCAAGTGGTTGTGATTTTTTTTTTAACTTTTTTATATATTCCTACTTTTATCTCATTTTGATAGAGTGTGATCAGTACTGTTTTTATTTTTTGGAATTTATTGTAGCCAAATAGTCAATTTTTGTTCTATCGATATAGATACTATATATATAATGAAAACATATTATGTGTATTATTTGATTGTGTTACTTACATTTACTGCCAGTCTTATTTATATTGTGTGTGAACCTGCCAAGTGCTGAGAATTGTACTGAAATCTTCCTTTACTCTGATATTTATAGTGCCTTTTCCTATTTCTAGAAATTTTTGCTTCTAATGTTTTTAAGTACTCTGTTTTGAGGTACTTAAAAATGTCCATGAGAATTAAAATTTTGTTATTGTAACATTACCTTTTTATATGTTAATGCTGTTATATTTTGAATTCAGCTTTGTTAGGTACTAATATTTTTGTTTGTTGCTGTTTGCTTTGTGTATTTTTCCCATTTATTTTCAATTGCTCTTTATTTCTTTTTCTTGCTGCTTTCAGTTTCTTTTTTTTTTAACCTCAGGCTGAGTGAAAGCCTTTTCCCCAGTTGAGTTTATTTTACTTACATTTGTCGATATGTAACAGATGTGATTTTTCTTTTCTTTTTCTCTTACATCTGAAGTCTGCCTTTTTGATTTGATTTCTTCCACTTTCCTCCCTCCCTCCTTCTCTCCATGGTGTCTCCCTTTTCTCCTTCCCTTGGTATTTGGGTTTATATTGGGTTTGTCCTTAAATTTTCTACCCAGATAATTTGAGAGATGGGTACTCTGCTTTTAATTATACTATTTTGGTAGTCTGTATAACTTTCAGTAATAGTATTCATGTTATGTTTCTCAGTTTATCAGCTTCAGAGAAGAAATAATATTTATTGTTTCACATACACAGTGGAGAAATTTGTTCACCTGTATCAGGGGTCAGCAAACTTTCATGAAGAGTCAGTAAATATTTTTGGTTTTTCAGGCTATATGGTCTGTGTTGGAACTACTCAATTCTGCTATAAACACTGTTAATGAATGGATGTATCTATGTTCAAATAAAATTTTGTTTATAAAAACTGGCAGCAAGCCAGATTTGGCATTCTGGCTATAATTTACCTGACCTAATTTACCCTGATCTATGTTATTTACATTTTCAATTTTCCCTGGTATTTTATTTGCACGTTACAAATTTTTTCCTGTTTATTAGATATGTCGGCAATACTCGATTTAAAATGATTCTTTAAATCTTAATGGTTTGTAATAACATTAACACATTTAAGTTTATGCATATTTCTTTAATAAGTCTTCTCTGAGACAACAGTGAGCATATCTAATGGTAAAATTTTTTTTCAAGTGGTAAAACTCTTAGGAACAACAAAATTGTGAATTGTTAAACGCATTATCTTGCAGTCTGTCCCTGTGTCTTATGGATGGTTATTGAAAGGCCAAACAAAAAACAAATGGAATCACCTTGGTTTGAACATAAGAAGGGTGTTTGTGTCACATGTAATGAGAGGCGTAAGTGGGTGTTCAGCACCATTTTCCTGCTGATCGTTCTGTTTCTTCTGTTCAGCTCTTCCCTTTCCTCGCAGCTCCCTGACTATTTAAGCACATCTGCTATCTGAATCCTACAGTCTTTTGCTCTTCTCGTACTGCTTATGCTCCCTTTCTTCAGGACCTTCTGTCTCTGCAGGGACAAAGTATAACATTTGATCTTGTACCCTGAGTGATCTTTAATGCTTAGAAAATGATTCCACAGTTTCTCGAAATTTCAGTTTATTTTCATGTGTTCTAAGACTTTAATCCTTTGATTTCATATTGGATACCTGTGATGAGGTGTCATTTCTAGTTCGCCTGAAGAACCTCATTTGCAATATATTGCTTAATTATTAGTATTTCCTCAGAAATTTTGGTATGTGTCTGTGTGAATGTGTCCACACTTACATATTTAGTATTAATTCTGTGTTTGAATAAATGCTTCTTACTGGGTGTTTCTTTTCAATTTCTTTGTTTGCTTTTATTTCCCTTCACCTATGAGTTGGCCGGATTATATTGTCAGATAGCTGGGTTACTAAGGGTCCACGGGTGTCCATTTCTTGAGTTCTCGCATGTTTGAGCATTCCCTTCTGTGGTATTCACAAATGGACAGTAACTTACGTGGGAATTCTGTAAAGGACTTGGCTTACACCTCTTTCCTATCCACATTGCTTGCCACATGGTAGATGTTCCTCCATTATTTCCTGACATTTAAATTTGATGAGAAGTCAGCCTGAATATTTTTTCTTTGTAATTTGCTTTTTCTGTTTGGATGTTTGCTCAACCTGCAAGCTTAAC
Organism: Hystrix cristata; assembly: GCA_004026905.1. Classification (NCBI taxonomy): domain Eukaryota; kingdom Metazoa; phylum Chordata; class Mammalia; order Rodentia; family Hystricidae; genus Hystrix; species Hystrix cristata. The sequence goes on along the minus strand of PVJO010008508.1, from coordinate 38,479 downwards.
AGTTTTAGCAAGTTTATGCTTCAGCGTTTATATTCTTTGCTATTAATCCTGTAACACTCTGAATCCATTCCATTTGTATATTCTTTCATTTTTTTAAAACTTTTCTCCAATTCATTAATTAATTATTTTTTATTCCATGGGAATTTTTTTCTTTAGGCGCACGAGTCATTCATAATTGAATTTATGTTTTTTCCCTGCTAAAGCTTTCCAGTTCTCGCTGATTCTTTCATCTGTCTACTCCTTTTCCTTGCTTGATTTGCTCAAAGGTCTTCTCAGCATCACTGATCTGGCAGTGTTTGGCATTAAAAAAAGTAGGTTTTAAGTAATGGAAGTTTCTGTGTCTTTTTGATGCTTCAAATTCACTTTTAAGTTTTGAAATACAGTGGTACCTTGGTTCATGAACTTAATTTGTTTAGCAGTTTTGAGGAAGATGGCCACGTTTGTGTTTTAATGGGGAAGATGGTTGTGTTTGTCACCCAATGTGGAGTTGGTGAAAGGAAGCGAAATTTTGTTGGATGCTTTTGTTTGAGAACCGAATTGTTTATGATCGGAAGTGTTCATGAACTGAGTTATTACTGTACTGTTTTTTCCTTCTCATTTCCTTTGTTAACTGAGGCAGTTTTCATTTTACCTTCTTTTTAAGAAATCTATTTTAACAGTTCACATTTTCTTACTATTTCTTAATATAATACAAAGCCATTGCAGTCATTTATTCAGTTTTCTAGAGTGGATCTTCCAGTCTTTTCTTTTGCACATTCTGTGCGTGGTCTTCATTCTTACTTAGGAATGTTCCAGATTTTGTCTGGCCTTATTGTTTATTCAGAAATGAGGTAGGTGGAATCTCATTGACTTCCTTCCATACTTGTCTTGGGTATGTTTGTACCTTTCCCTTAGCACTTGAGAGAGAGGCTGGAAGATGATGATATACATTCTGTTTGTAACTATTCTCTGAGTAGGCTGGCCACATCAGTTTATGAGCTTTGCTTTTTCTTTTTGTTGCATCTTCAACTAATTCCATTTGTTTTGGGGCTGGGGATTTAGCTCAGTGGTTAGAGTGCTTGCCTTGCAAGCACAAGGTCCTGAGTTTGATCCCCAGCACCAAAAAAACAAAACAAAACAAAAAGTTCAGGACAGCCTCACTGTTTGGGGAATTTGGGGAATTTTGTCTGTTGGGTATTTTTTCTCTGCATTCCCAGAGCACTGTGCAAGGTAGGTTTGCTTTCAACCCTCACTCCTTCAGAGAATAGGTCAGAGGCAAAATCTGGGATGGGTTTAGTTTTTCTTCAAGCCCCTGCACAACTAGGATAGGTAGATGTGAGCTTCAGTGAGATGTTACTCCAAGTTAGATGACACCAGGGAACCTTTTTGAAACTTTGTTGTATGTATCCGTCAACAGTATACTGCTTTTATGAGAAGAGCAGCATGTAGACTCCCAGAAGGTTCTGTTTGGTCCATTTGTATTTCTTCTGGTTGATGAGTCCTTTGCTGTTACTGTATTAATGTAGAAGAGTTTTTTTTTTTTCCCCTACTTTTCTTTTTGTTAATTTTGAGGATTCAGAGGAAGTAGTTTTTCCTATTTATTTTTTGTGGTACTGAGGATTGGACCCACAGCCTTGTGCATGTGAAGCAATCATTATTTTAAAATTTGTAAAATTATTATGGAGTAGTTCTATGTACAGTATTTATGGGGGACAGCATGATAATTTGATACATGTATACACTGTGTAATGATCAAGTCAGGGAACCTAGCATTTACGAACACTTTGCCATCTTTCCTGGAAGTCTGCTTTATGAGTCGTGACGACTATAATTAACACATGTGAAATCCTCCATAGAGTGTTGTAATTACAGAATCTCAGTTATGAACGTGATTGGAAGTCCAGCCCGACACCCCATAGTTGAGTAGCCTCTGTAACACTCACAGTTGATTGTTCTTCTGGTCCCCTGTACAGTCACTGATGGGAGCATTGTCAGTATCTCTAGAGGAATTAATTCTTTCTTCAGTTGTTTATGTTAGTTAGGATGCGTTCATACATTGAGCTGAAATCTCCTGTAACTAGCTTCAGGTTTCATCTCTTGGGGACATAGGAAGATTGGAGCCCACTGGAATGCATCTAGTTCTTCACATAAATGCAGTTAGCCTCGTAATACTGTATTTTGATTGTTCATGCTTATTTTATTTTTCTCAGTACTACAGTACTGCATTGCAAGGCCTGTTATAATCTCTGAATATGCACACAGTTCTTTCTTCGTTTTTCCCCTTTCCCTTTATCATGTATTTGCATGAGGTTTTTTTTTTTTTTTAATTCCTGAGAATACTTTTTCTTATTGAATTTCATTCTAAATCTGTGGGAACACCCTTCCAAGATCAGATTCATTTAAATTTTATTCTCAGCTTCCAGCATTTGTAAGCCCACCCTTTTTTCTCAGAGGAAAGTAGGTGAACCTATTGCAGTCAGATTCATGAAGAATTGCATCAAGAAAATGTTCATACTGTCACTGAAGAAATACAGAATATAAGATTCCAGGACAAATCTTCACAGTCCCATCATTCAGTCTGGTTGATTACATACTGAGTTACAAATCTTATTTAAAGTAAGTTGATTATAAATCTTTGGTTATAACTTTTGTTTACTTACCTAGTAGGTACGAAGCTGAAAGTATCTTAATTGAATTTGGCCTCAGTGTTTATGTTGATATAAAACACAATAGAAAACTTGAGGTGTGGAGATTTAGCTCAGTGGTTAGAGTGCCTGCTTCGCAAGCACAAGGCTCTGAGTTTGATCCCCAGCACCAAGGCCCCAGTTTGATCTCAGAATAGAAAATCTGAGAGGAAGGAATACTGTTCTCTCTTGACTGTGGCCTAGTCTCCTGGCTGATTGGCCTCTTATACATCACAGCCTTGGAGGCGGCTGTGGTAGGCAGTGGCACCCTGGCAGTGCACCTTGTTAGTGAACTGTTTTAATCTCTTTTTATGCCCTGAAGTTTAGGGTGCCAGACGGTTTATGATGGCATTTATTTATTTCTGGGGATTGACCCCAGGGCTATAGTCCCAGTGCATAATGGCCATTATTGAGGAGGGAAAGAGTATTTTCCCTTTTCTCTTCCTTTGTAAAATCTAATTTTCATGTAGAAGATAAGGAATATTTGAGGGAAAGCAAAATCTCTTTTTCTATTTGTTTTAAGCCAAATTGGTTTAATCTCTTTTTCTCCCCATAAGGCAAGAGGTTCTTAAAGAGAGAAAGCCAACTTACGAATCTGTAATACTTTATTTTACAGAATTTGATACTATGCCCACATTTTTAGCACTAACATTATCTGGTGTCAGTGTTTAAATTTCTCACTTAGGAAATTGGATAGTTCAGTGAAAGTTGTATTATTCATTGTGTATATATGTGTATGTATGATTATTTAACATAAATTCAGTTCTCTCATTCTTTGGTAAGGATGGTGGCAGGGAGGTAGTGGGTAGTAATTCTTATTCTTTAGCAAGAAAATTGAGAAGAGATCATGCCCTCCTTTGTCCCTGTTTGTTAATTGAGGCTGGCCTATATAAGCCCATGTGGCTATTGACCACAAATAGAAGGCCTTCCTTCACAGTGGGTATATATTGATTCCTGGACAGTCATCAGCCCAGGTGTTGTCTGTCTACAACTTTTTTTTTAAATAGGTTTTTATTGAAATTTGTCCAAAATTACACAAACTTACAGGCCATTACACAAACTTACAGACCGTAATACATTGTACCTTTTGCTTATAACAATGAGCAAGGTAAACAACCACATCGCTGCAGTATTATTTCGTAACTACGTGAACAGACACTTTGCAGTGGAAGAAATACAAATGGCCAACAAATGGATGAAAAAATGTTCAACATCTTTGGCTGTTAGAGAAATGCAAATGAAAACAACTCTTAAGAGTCCACCTTACTCCAGAAAGAATGCCAATCATTAGGAAATCAAACAATAACAAATGCTGGCATGGCTGTGGTGTCTACAGCTTTTAACAGAAAAGATGACTGTGAAGATGCTACTTTAGGGGGCAGTCTTCCCCCGTTCTCATGTGTGTGTAGGATGGGTCTTCTGATGGCTCAGATGCTTCTTAGCATCATTGTTTGGAATCTCATCTTGTTGGAAAAAGTTGTTCATGGCTTGTAAGTAGTATTATCATTGTTTATTTCTTCATTAACTTGGTAATTTACCAGAATATCATTCTTCTCCCCCTAGCTGGATGATTACAGCCACATTATTATTATTCGGTTGAAATGCCTGAAGCCATTTTTGTTTTTACTTTTCTCACCTGTGAGAATTATCTTAAATAGAATTTGGCCATTATACCAGTGTTTAAAAATTATTCTGAACCTAGGTTTTACAATGGAATCACCATCCTAAATTCAGTAACAAGATTTTATATACCTTTCTGGAGATTTCCTCCTTGGAAGCCAAACCTAGTTTTAAAAATGTACTGACTGCATGTGTATAAATTACTGGTCATCTCATTGGGTGAGGATGGGATGAAGAAATGGCCTTGACTTAGCAAAGTGCTGTTGTAGGAGCTGCTGTTGTTGTAAGTGTACTGATAGAGTCTTTTCTTAGAGACCCCCTTTAAGAAAATATGTGATTGTATTGACATTTGCTTTGAGCAAATGAAGTGTAGTTCGTATCTGCTGAACTCAAAATCAATAATGCATGGCTACATGAGCACTTTTTCCAACTCTCTATGTATTCTTGCACACAGATTTTTAGAACCCGTGGTAAATCAGATGGTGCAGAGGCTGGCTGGTTTTTTTTCCCTGCCTTTCAGTGGGTGGTTGCTTGAGTAGGCAAATGCAGTGAATAAATTTACCAGCATCAGAATCTGTATTTATAAAATTACATTTCTTCTATCAAAAATTAAATATTTTAGTCTAATGGTTTACATTTTTCAAAATGTCCTTTGTTTGCAAAAAAAAAATGTCTTTTGGATTGCTCTTTACTGTGTTTTTTGGATTGCTCTTTACTGTGTTTTTAAGTGTTCTTTTGCTGCTGAAAATGAAAGATAAGGGACAAGTATTAGTAGTGATTCTTTTATTGGCGTGCTTTTGCCTTATAATGAATAACTTTATTTCTTTCGGAACCATAAAAATGTAGTTTCTGTACCAGTGCTTTTTAGGTACAAAGGCAGCCTGCCTCTGAATGTAAAAGCAGTCGGCAGTGGCCTGCACTGCCCAGCGGGCTGTATCTGCTGCCTCGGACAAGTACTCTGGCAGAGCTCAGCAATTCCAGGTCACAGAGCGCTGGGCTTCTCTTTCATTTTCATGAGGGATAACATCACACACAGCACTAACCTCACTAGAAAGGAACTGAAAAGAACTCTGGACATGCCAAGAAACATGTCCAACAACCTCAAGTGATCTTTTACCCCACAGAACCAAGGCCATGTCTCTGAAGTTAAGGAAATTGTTCATTATGTAGCAGAATCTTCTACTTATGAATTGGAAATCTCAAGACTTTGTTACTTTGTCATTTCAAGTTAGCACATGTAGGTAAATGTTCCGATTTCTATAACTTCGAAGTAAATTTACAAAAGGCAGATTTCAGGAACCTTAAGCATTTTTCTGAAAGCATGATAAAATGAAAAGAAAATGCTACCATGGTTTAAAAGATGGTTAGGAATGTTTTATTCCCAGGATTTGGGATAGTTGTTTTGCTAATATCAATTAGACATATTCTGAGTGCAAGGGAGAGAAGAAGTAATAGGTTTACTCCTGGTCGTTTGGTAGTTTTTTCTCTGAGACTTATAACTGTGTTTTTAAAAGAAAATTTTTTTTGGTGGATTTCGTGTCTTAGTGGAAGAAGATAGTCCTACTGAATTGTGATGTGTGAGGTAGAGGGCAATATGTGTCTTTTAATTGGTATAATTGCAGCCAAATATAAATTTATGTATGTATATTTATAGATTTGTAAGCCTGGGGCCTTTGTGTTGAGCTGTGTTTCCAGCAAAGTCACTTAGTCGTCCAGGTGGGCTTAAAGCTGTGAACCTCCTCCTCAGCCTCCCAGGGTGTTGGGACTGCAGGTGGTAGTTATACGGCTTATTGCTGTATTCAGACAGTGGGTTTGTTTGCTGTTTTCCTACTCCCTGAAATTAGCTAACAAGTTAGAACGAATTTATCAGAGTCTGGCGTAGATCCTTATATACTTGTGTTTCTTGTACCCAACATCCCCAGACTATCCAAAATATCTGTTTGTGACACTTTACCCTGGGTAAGGAGCCAGAACGTTTAATGGACAGCCGTATTGGAACTCTTTTGTGATTGTGTGCTAGTTGAAAGGGTTAACAACAAGTCTGCTTGTAAAATTGTGGTCTGCTCGGTTGGCATCTGGGAACTTGGATTTCTGGAGTTTCCACTACTGCCAGAACTAATTTAGAGGCGCTCACAGGTCCTAGACCGTTCGTACACTCAGTGCAGTTTGTCCTGAGCACTGGCTTTCCTTCTGGGAGTTTGGAAGTTTGTCAAGTGCTAGGGAGACGGTGCCTCAGGCGCCTGACCCTGCCTGCACTCCTGGGCTCAGGCCGACTGCCCCGGCAGACAGTCACACAGGTGTTGTCACATCTGGTCGTTGGGGCACGACATGGCTATACTGGGAGGGGACTCGTGCAAGCCTGTTTCGGGTTTCTCCTGGACTTCCCATGCGTCTTTTCCCGTTGCTTGTTTTGCTGCATCATCACAAGTCATAGCCCTGCGTCCTCCTGTACACTGAGTCCTGTGAACGTACTGAGTGGCTGGAGCACCCTGACACTGTGCGAAGGTCTCCACCTGGTTGATTTGTCGTGCTCTGGCCAAAGAGTTGGTGTTGTGCTCAACCCCTGCATGCCGGTACCAGGATTGTTGGGAGGAATATGTGGGATGACACTGGAAGCCCCAGATGACTGTCTTAATGCCCTGCAGCGGGGTCCCCATTTTGGAGAGCTGTGAGGCTCTGGAGGTGGTGCCCTCGAGTGCTGAGGGAGCTAGAGCTTTCCTGTAGCAACTCTAGATGGTTGTCAGTTGGGGGTTTGGAGTGGGATTAATTCCTGCCACCTTGGCTTACTAGTGTGGCCGTTCCTGACTTGGAGAAAAGTGCCCAGGGAGAAAGGCACAGGGAATCTGTGCCTTTGGTGTCATCTTATAGTTACAGTTATTTTTGCATATCTCTTCCACTTTACCGGACTATCAGATGCTTGAAGGTAAAATCTATAATTCATCTTCCCTAGTAGCAGTTAGCACTCATGATTCTTTCACATTTGCTTGGTAATGCCCATTAGTAAAGTATCACAGATGAAGTTCATGCTGTGGTCCAGTGACTGACTCCAGTTTGTCATTTTTTGTTTTTTGTTTTTTGAGATAGGGTCTCACTATGTAGTTCAGACTGACCTTGAACTCAGGATCTTCCTGCTTCTGCCTCCTGAGTGTTGTGATTATAGTCATGGGCCACCACACCTGGCTCATTGTCATTCTTTTTTCTCTTTTCCTCCCACCCTTTCCCTCTCCTCCTTTCCCTTCCCTTCCGCTTCTTTCCTTCCCTCTCTTTTTTTCCTCTTTTTCCTCCCTCTCCTTTTTCTCCTTCCCTCCTTCTAATCCTCCTTTCTTCTTTCCTTCCCTCCTTTCTTCCCTCTCTTCCTCCTTCCTTTCACTTCTCCTTCCCTTCCCTTCTCTTTTTCTGTCTTTTTTGTTGGGCTCAAACCCGAGGATTCTTTACTGCTGAGCTACATCCTCGGCTCCCCTCCCACTTAACTTTTGAGACAAGGGCTCACTGAGTTGCCCGGGCTGCCTTGAACTTGGGATCCTCCTGCTTTAGACTTCGAGTAGCTGGGACTACAGACATGCACCACTGTGCCTGGCTCAGTTTGTCAATCATAGTCACAGTGTCTGAGAGATTACATCACCAAACAAGTCTGCTTTCTGGTTCTGCATCTCGGAACTTCAGTGGTCTTCTCCTGATGGATCAGAGTTAACAGGTACATGAGAAGAGATTGTTCTTGAAGAAAGCAAAAATACCCTCTCCAAGGACCTCTGGGTTCTGTTTCATTTTAGTGAAAAACAGAGAAAGGGGCTCGAGAGAAAGAATTTCAGTTAGAAATTTGGGATTTTGGGTGCTTCCTCCTCTCATATTCCCTCTTGAAGGGCTTCTCACTCGTCGAGAGAGATTTTTGTTCTTTTGTTTTACATGTTGCTGCATGTTTGGATAGGTTTCCTATATGATGGACAGAAATCTGGTTTTCTGATCATAAGTCTAAAATAAATTTTTGACATGGTTGCTAAATTTCCTCTACATTGTCAGGGCCCTTTTTATTTTGGGAAACAATTCATTTTCCTTTGACTCATAAAGTCCAGTGTTTTAAAAACTTATGACATGGAACTTTCCTTTGATGTTTTATGTGGAAATAGTCACAGAGTATTTGAGACCTCTGTGTACTTACTTAAGTACTAGATGTGATTGAATTAGCTATTTTGGTGGGGAGAAAAAAATAGAGAATGATTAGAAAGGTAGCTGTAAGTTTTAAGGCACGTCCACCGACATCTTAAGAGTGTCTTCAGTTTTTCTCCATTACATCCTATTTTCATAATGTCCTTTTGTTATCAATTTAAGTTGTTGGTTCAGTTCTCAGTAGAAAAGATACAGTCACGGTCAGATATAAAAATTTTATTGGCAAGATTGTGAGCTGACATGTTGGGGAATGTCACAGAGGATATTCAGTATTGTGGTTCATCCTTGAGAAGTGGGGTGGTACAGAAAAAGCTACAAGAGACCAAGGACCTCACACCATTGTTGGCCCCGGTGCCCACAGTCTGGTGTGGTTGTCTGGATGAGGCCTGGAGCTAGTGGAAGATACTTCTGTCAGTAAAGCCAGCAACCAAATGAAGATTCTTTTTTATATTCTTGATTTGTATTCTTCTGAGTCTTTATGTTTGAAATATTGATTTCATCGTTCTGTTAGTCTTGGCTCCTTTCTAGCCTTAAACAACTGATTCTATCTCTGTCTATAGATTGTTTCTGGGAGGTGGCCTAGAGGAGTGTGTGATAAGGGGTTGCTTATCAGTTATTATATTTGGGTAAGGAATGTGTCTTCCTCTGACTCATTCTCATGGCTTACTGAATAGTAGTATATGGAATAGCTGATTGCTAAAGTGAAAGGAATGCAAAAAAAATGGTCTTATATTGACAGATTCTTATTTACTCTGTGAATATGCAACCAGTATATTTAATTTATTTTTTTATTGTATATTGCCATACATAATCATCACATTCATCATAGGGAATTTGTACCCGTACAGAATGTATTTTAATTCTTTTCCTCCATTCCCTTCCCCTTCCTACCACCCCCCCCAGTTACAAAAGCTTTGTCTCCATTTTTTTCCTTCTATTCTCTTTTCTTAAAATCCCTTTACCCTTTCTTTGCTTCCTCCTCCCCTCCTATTTGAATGTGTTTCCTTTCACATGTATGAATTCATTTAAGACAGAAAATTGTGCTAAAAACGCGTATATTCTGTCTCTCTGTCTGTCTCTTTTAAGAGACAGGATTTTGCTGGGTTGCTCAGGCTGGCTTCAGACTTCTGGCTCAAGTGACCCTCCTACTTCAGCCTCCTGAGTACTATAGTTTGGATTACAGGTGCACACTACACGCAGCTCTTTTTTCATTGTTAGTGGCCTGGGGAGGTTGCATGAAGCAGAGTCCTATGAGTTTGAATCTTAGTCCTGTTACTTACCATCTTGTAAAGTTGGTTAAATTTAAAGTTTCAAATCTTGGCCTCTTTATTTGTAAACTAAGGAAAATAAATTTCTTTTATGGGTTGTTGTGAAGAGTAAGATGAGTTTTGGTAAATGTTTTTCCTCTGGCTGGAGATTCCAGTGAATAGAAGCTGGGGCCAAAGGACAATTTAGGTTTTGTCAATCTGTGGCTATTTTTTCTGTTTGTTTTTCGTTTTTTTGGGGGGTGCTGGGATCGAACTTGGGGGCTTTGTGCTTGCTAGGCAAGTGCTGTGCCACCGAGCTCAATCCCCAGCCCCGTGTTTTTGTTTTTTTTGTTTTTTTGAGACAGGGTCTCTCTATGTAGCTCAGGCTGGCCTCTAACTCCTGGTGATCTTCTTGCCTCAGCCTCCCGAGTGCTGGAATTACAGGTGTGCCCCACTGTGCCTGGCTAACCCATAAACCAGCCTATGTCTGTTTGGAGGATTAAGGTTTTTTCCCCCATTTCTGGAGATTGAACGCAAACCCTCACATTGAGCTACGTACCCATAACCCGCCCTTTTTTATTTTTTATTTTGAGACAAGGTCTAAATCACGCTTGGCCAGACTGGGCTGGAATTTGTGATTTGCCTGCCTCAGCCTCCCAGAGAATTGGGATTACAGGCATGTACCACCGTTTAATTTTTTAAAAATCCATGTTTTTTAACTGTATTCTTAATTAGTAACATACTATTCTGATACCCAACTAGTCACAAAGTTACCACAAAGTTATTTTATTTTATTTTTGGTGCCAAGGATTGAACCTAGGGTGTTGAGTATGCTAATTGTGTGCTCTATCCCTGAGCTACATCCACAGCTTCTGTGTTTTATTTTTTAACCCTTCATTTGTTCTGATTAATGTGTCTGTTCTGATTGGTAAGTGTGTACTGTTTGGTTATTTTAAATACAAATGTTTAAAACATTTTTTTGGTGAGGATTTTAGGAGGTGTCTTTTAAGAGAAAAGGGAATAATGGTTGAGTTAATGGTAGATGAACTGTGTATTACCAACATCACACTGAAAGTCTGGTTACTAGGATGTGAACGTAGCAGAGCATTGTGCATGTTGCTGTGACCCATACCAGCAGGGCGACGGACACGTCGTAGCTTTGTATTCGTCCTCCACTTAACCTTTTCACCGTCTACATGTACCAGCAGACAAGCTCTCTTCATTTCAGCTGTGGCTCTTCTAGTGGCAGCCGCTTTCACTTGAGTTGACATAAAATCTACCCCTTGCCTCTGGGCCATGTAGAAGTCTCTCAGACATAAATGCATATGGCGTCTGCTACAGAATCTTTTCTAATGATACACATATGCTTAAAGCTCCTTTTGGTTTTGTGTCTGAACTGATTGTCTAAGTTTTACTGGCATCACTTTTTGTGTTTACTTTCTATATTTACATCTGATTTCGATATAAATCATAATGTGTTCAAATCAGGAAAAAAAACTTGCTAATTACCCTTGTTTCACTTTTCTCAGCTGTACTTTAAAGTTATATCTTAGATTTTGATCACTAAACTTTATGTTTTCAAACATTTGAACCTGGTTTTCTAACAATGAAAGTGTGTTGTTAATACAAGTAAGTTTCTCTTTTAATGTGTGTTTTGTTTTGTTTTGTTTTTGAGGCAGTCTTGGTATGTATTTAGGCTGACCTTGAACTTGTGGTGATCCTCCTGTCTCAGCCTCCCAAATGCTGGGACTACAGGTGTGCGCTACCACACCTGGTTTGATGTGTGCTTTTAGTATTTTCTAAGCATATTAACTTACTATTTTACTTAGTTACAATCTAAATGTTTTGGCTTTAAAGAAGCCTATATAGTCACTTACTGTTATTTTATATTACAGCTTTAATAACCTTTTTTCCCACTAGGAAATTAACCTGCTGTTGTAGAAAATTGTTCTTTTCTCATTTTTATTAACTTCCAATTTTCTGTATTTGGAGATTTTGCTTTGGTAGGGTTTGACTTCAGAGTTGGTTTGACTTCAGAGTTTGACTCAGAGTTGGCTTAGAACTTTAGAAGGGACAAATGGTTTCTTCATTACTCCTTTTCTTCTGTGTGTCCTCAGCTGCTAGCATAGTACTAGGCCCAGTCTCAGTGGCCAGTAAATATTTGCTCAAATAAGTAGCTCCCCAAAGGCTTGCTTGACTCTGTCCTTTGTCCGCTCCCCTGGTAGGAGAGTGAGGTCTTTTGATTGATTTTGCTTTTGGAGGCCAGATTCCTTCCTTAGTTCTTGTGCAGATTGGCATTATGTAATCTTTCCACTATTTGAGAACATACTCTATGACAGCTGACTCCTCTGGGTGAATGAATTTCTCAGTCAGCTGTTGAAGCATTGAGTTTGGACTTAGAAAAATACAGAAACATTCGCCCATCAAGTTTAAAGAGATTATTTAGCAGAAGAGATGGAAAGTGTTTAAGTCAGAAAAATTTGCTTTCTGTTTTAGATCCTTCTTAGCCCTCCAGGCTGGTCCTAACTTCCTGGATGGAAGTAGGTTCTTCTGTTAGATGATTGGAAGTGATTCTCATAAACCAGAATTATTTTGCTCATTGATTCTGCTTGCATCGTAAAAGAGGGGAGGATTCTAAATATCTATAGGTATTCTATGCAAGAGCATGTTGATGGCACCGTACTACAAGTTCACCTTTTTCTTTAAGTCTTTTTGCAGTAGTTTTTAAATATAGTTGGCAAGCCCTTTTGTCTTACATTTCATACAATACAAAATCATACTGATAATTTCATTGAACAGTGGTTCTTAGAATCTCATTAATAGTTTGGCTTATTTTGTTTTATGTGGTTTGTGCTTTGGGTTTATATACTGTGATTCAGTAGGAAATAATGTCTAAGTAACTACATTCACCAGAGAATTTGAAGATATTTCCATAAAGGAAGTGGTAAATACACATTTTCCGTAAAGTTGTATTCAGCTGTCTGTAGAGACATTCCAGATGTGAAAGTAAAACGGACTGTGGAGAACAGGGTGATTGTTGCCTTTTTCTTGGATAGGAACTGGATCATAATGTAACTAAGGTTCAGCATTAAGTGATGGTTTATGCAATTTGTGTTTTGGGTATTTCACAGAACTGAATTCTCACTTCAGATCTGTTATGAAAGTAGTTACTGAGTAAATTATAAAAAAAAAGTGCTGCAGACATAAAAGGCAGAATGAGATGCTGGTGCTGTTTCTCTGGACTTTGCTCTTGCTGATGAACTTTGAGTGTGTCAGTGGGACGCCTGAGGCAGCCTTCAGCAGGAAGCTGGGCCTTTGATTCTGCCCTTCCTGCTTAGTAAATGGCCACTAGCTGCTACACCGGCATTGGAGAGCTTGGTGTTCTGGTCCTGGGCCTTCGCCTGAGTGGGAATGGGTGAAGAGGAGGTAGGAGGAGGTGGGGAGGAGGGTGAGGGAGAGGGATGGAGCTGGAGCTGGGAGAGGAATGGATTGATTCTATTGGCTGTTGTTAGTGCCTTTTGTTAAGGAAACAGTAATTCTCTTTTTCAGCTAGTTTCTTTGCCTAACTCACCTGATATGGTTCATCATCCTTCTGAGGGAGTCACTAACCATATTTATTAGCAGTATAATGATTATTCATGTGAAACTGCAAATACTCCTCTAGAGATGCCTTTGGGATGAGATGCTGTGGTGCCCAGGGACTGCCCTTGTTTGCAGCGTGCCCGTGATTAATGGCTTGGCACGATTATACTGTGAATCTGGGTCTTGAGGGAGTGTGTGGGCCAGTTCCAGCCTTGAGTTACATGCTCCTGTCAGGTCATGCATTTGTTGATTTGGCAGAGCAACTTGCTTGCTTGAGGCCCTTCTATGGGGAATCAGGGCAGTGCAGCTCTTGAGCACAGAAAGGCAGTTTCTACTGAACACTTCACCCTACCTGCACCTTATGTAGAAAGTTGTGGATGCTGAGCTCCAGTGGGGAAAGGGTGCAGCAAGTGGAAGGCAAGATGCTGTCTTGCTAGGGGAAGTTGGAGCTAGAGGTCACAGAGCAACTAAGTCCTTGTTATGGTATACATCTAGATGTCCCTCAAGAGCCTCATGCACGCCTAGGCGGAGCTTTTGAAAGGTGATTAGATTTTGGGGTAGTATTGCTGACTAGCTGTTAGAAGATAGGTTCAGGCTGGAAGAGGTGGGTCACTGTGGGTGTTAACTGGAAAGGTATGTATCTCCCTGCCCAGCACCCCACTTTACTCTGTGCTTCCTGAATACCATGAGGCGAGCAGCTTGCGCCTGCCAGGCTCCACCATTCAGTTCTGCCTTGGAGCCAGCCGACAGTGGACTACAAACCAAAGCCAAAATAAGCCTTTCCTCCTTGAAGTTGTGGGTGTCAGATATTTTGTCCCAAATAGGAGGAAACCCTCAAGAATCTTTGGAGCTATAGGAGGATGGGCAGGCATGCTAGGCAAATGTGAGAAGGGCTCAATCCCTTGCAATTTACGTTTTATTAAAAAAAAAAAAAGGTGACTAATCTGGAGGCCTTGGAATATTCAAAGAGGTTACCTTGCTGTCTTAGTATTAACTATTACACGCTTAAAAAGGTAACCACAAACTATATTTTAGGGTGAATGAAGTATGGTGGCTGAAGATAAGGGCTGCACATCACCCAGCCTGGGTACGAATCTCCAACATTTATTGTCTCTATGAATAAAGTCACTGTATCTTTCTAGTATCTCAGCTACCTTATTTCTAAAAAGGGGTGGGTGGGATCAATGATTTTGGAAAGAATACCTGAGATAATATGTGTTAGATAATTTGCACAGGGCTTTGGAGTAGTAAATATTCAATAAAGTTGGCTGTTATATAGTTATTGTTGATTTTTAACATGTTTGGCTAATGTCTATAGAATGGAAGATTAGGTAACTCTTGTGGCAAACAGTTCTTATTTGGCAGTTTAAAGAGAGCAAAACACAGTGTAGACTTGAATCTGGATTTTGTGAAATACAAGGGTTACAGAAGTAAGTTTTATGTGTGTTAGCAAAGGAAAACAGGTATCTTAAAATCGCTGTATTTGGCCATTGCATATTCCTGGCGGATGGGTATAAATAACTTCAAAGGCAATATTGTGCTTGTTGTGTTTGTGGTGTTTCTGCCATACTCTTAATTACATTGTAAAACTTGTTAAAAAACAAATAAAGCCCTAAGCTACCACAAGTCCCAGTTAATCCAAGGGAAGTAGGTGGGAAGTAGTTTTTGGGAGGAGCAAGCTGAAGAGCTCCTGTGTGCTGGCCACAGCAAGTGTGCAGCCTTGAGGCTGCTTCCTTGTCCTTCCCTTTGACAGTGTCATTTTTGTGTGGATTTCTGACTGGAAGGTGGTGGTATCCAGGAACTGCTAGATGCATGTAAGGTGTTGCTTCCTTTCTAAATAAGTTCTTTAGTCATCTTTCTGTATGCAAATAGAATGTGTGGCAATGATTGGCCACATTGATTTGTCTTTTTTTTTTTTTTTTTTGCTTCTAGGGAATTAACTTTGTCAAACCTTATATTTCAAATGAAAAGCTGTTGTCATTTTACGAAATTGAAATCTCATTCTAGAAATGAAAATTCTGAATAGCCTGACGAATTCAGGTCTTCATATAAGAATATTGTGTGAATGATAATCCGTATGTGTCTCTGGTGCCTTCATTTTACACTGCAAATTTCTTGGTGTGCCTCCCCCGCTTTCACCCCTTACTGTCACTGTTCCTTCAGTGGTCATGTTAATACTCTTTAGGGGTGTTAGAATTAAGAGAAGTCATATGACACAGTGGTTAAGAGTGTGGCCTCTACAGTCAGAGAACCAGTGTTTGATTTTGATTTTGCCATTTTACAGTTGTAGCATCTTGAGATTGGGGATTTAGCTCTGTGGGGATTTAGCTCTGTGGTACAGTGCTTGCCTAGTAAGCTCTAGGCCTTGAGTTTGATCCCCAGCATCCATAAAATAAATAACAGTCACAGCATCTTGAACAGGTCACAAGGCTTCTCTTTGCCTCAGTTTCTTCATCTGTAAATGGGAGTATTAATAGTACTGTCTCATGCATACTGTTTGTGAGGATTAAATTATGAGTTGGAATATTCAGTATATTTTGGTTTACAGAGCAACTTCATTATATCTTATTAAAACATTGTAAAATATAAAATCTCACTAGCTTAAAACATGATCTTCTTAACTAGTTTTAGTTTTGCATAAATCATTTCAAAATGATATTTTACAGTTAGGTATACATGTAGCTAGCCTTAAAATATGAAGTTTTCAGGCAGTATTGTGACATAAAAACCTTATAAGGAATGATGGATTTATCTGTATTTTTATATACTTTTTTCTCATTAGATCAATTTACATAAATCAACAGTATATTTATATTTTATTTGTTCTTTGTTTCATATGTACTGAAGACAAATGCTAAAATATCTGATACAGTCTACATGTATTATATATCAACTGTTAATTGAGAACTTTTCATTTTTATCATGGAAATTAAAGTAATTGACTAGATAATTTTAAGTGTTTCTTGTGTGGTCCTGTGTTGCAGAAGGAAATGATAGAAAGAAGTGAGGAGAGAGTTTAAAACCAGTGAGAGAAGTTCTAAAAGGAGTTGAAGGTAGTGAACAAGGCGATGGAGTGTGATGGCTGCATGTTGGTGGAGATGAGTCTGGTGGTGTCCCTGACACCTGGTGTTTTTTGGTGTACCCGTCCTAGCTAAGCACTGTGGTGTTTGTTGTTGAAATGTGACTGACTTTAGGCTTTTACTGGTGTTTTTGGCTGTATCTACTCCATAATGGTTTCTGCTTTGTATATTCTATCTGCTGTGGTGAAAAACATTACTGACAGGAAAAGAGTAAAATAAAAGATAGGTAAGCTCTTGGTGTTGGACCACTTTAGCTTGAAGTGACCACATATGCCACTTGAACATATAAATTTCATTTAAAATCACCCGCTTTGCTTTCAGAGGTTCTCTCTGAGGGAAGAAGTGATATGTCAACTATAAATAGGAAATATTCTTCACACTCACAAACAAGTAGTTTTGTGGCCAAGGTTTATTGTTTCACTTTGTGCAGCTTCCACCATGGATATCTGAGAACAGTTGCTGTTCATAAGTTGCTTTGGGATGTGAAATTAATGGGATTCTCATATTTAATACATTTTGAAGGAATTTCATTTGGCATTGAGATAAGTGACTCCAGTAGAGATTTTCTCCTGTACATGTGAAAAAGATCAACACAGAGTCATGCAAGGAATACATTTTTAGGTCATGTGTGTCCAAGAAAGCAGGCACATACACATCTTCTCTTGTGTGCTGGATGGAAGAACTGCTGTTTATTGGCATGCCATCACTACACCATTTTACAGGAAAACAGTTGTCTAGTGAAGTGCTTAGGCGAAATATTGGACTCCAACATGCCGTGATGCTTATCTATCGTCTCTAAGGACAGAGCTGCTGCTAACAGATTCACACATGTGTGCTTTTATATATGTATGTACACATACATATACACAGGTTTCTTGGGATACTAATGGAGGTGAAAGTGTGAAAAACCTGGTATCTTTAGGAAGGCTTTTCTTTTTTTTTTTTTCTGGAAATCAAACCCAGGGCCTCAGATAAAGAAACTAATTTTGAACAAAAATCTTGTAATTCTTGTAAGTATCTACACAACAAGGGCACAGCTCAGAGGTTGCAGTAAGTCTTTCCAGTCTTGTTACTATATACTCTGAGTATGTGGACATGAAGTTTTCATTAGATTTTGTAATGAAAGTAAACTTAATGATAAATTTTTAAAATCTCAGACTTAGTTTATGAAATTTAAAAATGATTTTCTGAAGATATATTACACTTAAGATGAAAAGTAATAAATCAGAAGAGAAAAGTCTGTTTATTCATTTGTGCAAATATGATACCATTTTATCAAAATAAATTTCTAGCTGTAATACTGGATTAAAGGAAAATTAGTGATCGTCTGTCAGACAGTATTTTAGACAGTTTCTGCTGGCAGCAGAAACACGCAGTTCTATTTCATTTCAGCAAGGAGGAAATAAGTTCTTTCTTGTAAGGAGCAGTCCAAAGCCAGGGAATGCTCCAGATTTTACCCTGGGGCTCTGGCTCCTGTCTCCCATTTCTTTCACTTTAGGTGCTTGAGAAGCCTATCACAGGGCTTTCCGTGCCACAGCCATCTACACAGCTGGACAAAAGGTCTCTCTCTGCCTGGTGTTTCCTTCATGGGAGCAAGGAAGACTTGCTTAACCCTTGCATCATGTGGCCACTGCCAGTATCCACATTCATTTCTTCCCAGGTCTTACTGTCAGAACTGCCTCACAGGTTCAGTCCAGTGACCCCTAAATTGGACTGCAGTGATTTCGGACTCAGGATCCGGGTTCCTACTTGAGCTGAGGGCAGGGCTTCTATCCCTGGAGACATTTGAAGGAGGAAGGCATACCTAACCCTAACCCTAGCCTTAACCCTAACTCTAACTGAATTGGGGCCTTGCTGGTGGATGTAGGATCCAGGTTCTTACTTGAAGTGTAGGTGTTAAAGGGGAGTAGATGTTGGGTAGGAAATCAGAGGCATCTGCTTTTATAAATAGATGAGTAAGAATTGATTTTCTAAAAAAAATTTGAAATGTCTCCAAACAAAACACTTGGTTTTCAAAATTCCTCCCTCCCTCTCTGCCTCCCTCCCTTTGTACTGGGACTCCAACCCAGGGCTTGCACTTACTTGGTGAGTTATCTACCATTGAGCTACATCCTCAGTCCTTCAGATTTACTTTAAAAAAAAAACAAAACTCCACTTTTGTAAAGAGAAGATACATTTTGCTTTCAAATAAGAATTTATTTTAAAAATCCCAAGCAGAGTAGTTATCCAGGAATTCTTAAGTAGTCTTTGTCATTGGGTTGAGATTGAACACCATTTTATCTTCATTGCTAAGAATAGTGAAGTTCTGAATCCAGAGTTGAGAGTTGTCATTGATGATCTTAGAACAGCTACTTCCAACCTTGCCAAATTTCGTGAAGTATATCCAGGTAAAGCAGGAGTATTTAGACTTGCTTCAGTTTTTGAAAAAATCCTCAGGGTTATACTTTGTAGGGAGTATTTCTGGAGGGTGGTTTGGCAGTTGATATTACTGGATGAGGAAGGTTGCTACTGTGTCTTCATTGACCGTTAATAGCATATGATTTTTTCTTTTTTGGTGCCGGGACAGAACCCAGAGCCTTGTACCTGAGCTGTCCCATTGAGTACACCCTACCCCTGTAGTGTATGCATTTTTGACAGTCTTGAGATCTGTAGTGACTGCCTCTATGGTAATAATAATAGTGATAGCAATCCTTTATTCTTCATTTACATTACTAGGCCCCATGCTTACTTTTAAATTTTTATTCATTTATTTAGCTTGTTTTTTTGAGACAGGGTCTCACTATATAATTCAGGATGGCCTTTGAACTCACTGTGTAGCCTGGATTTTGTGGCAGTCCTCCTGCCTCAGCCTTCCCAGTACTGAGATTATGGATGCACACCACCATGCCTGCTATTTATGATTTTTTTTAAAAGGAGAAAATATAACTCATTCCATGCTTCTTGTCCTAGAGTGGAGCAAGATGGGATTCAAACCCAGGTTTTTCTGGCTTTGAGTCTCATGTTTCTGATACAGCACGCTTCAAAGGAAGAGAGGTAAGAAAGCAGGAATTTCGTCTTTCCTTGATGGAAAGATCCTGGATCAAACCCTTGGAAAAATTCATTGACACACTGTATGATGCTTTAGGTTGTAGAAGAGAGTGAAAGCTCTGCTACTTCCAGGGTAGCGAAGACTGAAGACAGTTCTGTTGTCTGGGCTTCCTCTCAGGTGCTTCTTCCCATGGTAGAGTTCCTCGTTAAAAGCATGAGGCAGGGATTTTACTCTTCTGTGGAGAACCTTCTGGAGGCTCTCTTTCACTGTGAACAGAAGCTAGCATTGTAGAGGATCGACTGGCCTAGTGCTATGCTGCCTCCCTCCATTCTCTGGTGTCATCTCCGTCTGCTCTTCTCCCTCTCGATTCTGCTTCCTGCTCCATCCCACCCTCCCTGCTGTCCCTTCACCTGGCATCCTCCTCCTGGCTCAGGGACTTTCACCTTGAGGTGTATCTGTCCTGGATCGCCTCCCCGACTGGGAGTCGGAGTAGCTCATTCCCCTTCTGTAAGTCTCTGTTGTCTCAGTGAGAAATTCCCTGTCACTCCTCATGGCAGTGCCTGACTCCTTTTCTTCCAAGATCTCTTCAGTATTTTATATCCTGTATATTTATTTGCCTAATCTCTGTCTCTTTCCTACTAGAAGCTCCATGAGCAGTGTTTATCTGCTATTATTTTTTTTTTATGTTGCGAATGCTCAAGTATGGTGGTCCTCCCTTGTCTGCAGCTTCACTTTCTTTGGGCTCTATTACTGGTAGCATGAAAATATTGAATGGAAAATTTCGGAAACGAACAACTTGTAAGTTCGAAGTAACTTTTAATATTAGAATACAGTGTTATAATTGTTATGTTTATTAATTACCATTATTAATCTCTTATTGCACCTAACAGATTAAACACATTAAACATACAGGACGTAGGTATGTGTGTTAAACATGTATTAAACATAGGTATTAACCATATGTATTAAACGTAGGTATATATGTATAGGACAAACAGTCTATTGGGGTTCTAGCTACAGTTCTGGCATCTATCTACAGGGGTATCTATTTTTTGTTTATGATGATGGGGATGGAACTCAGGGCTTTGCACATGTGATGTAAGCACTGTACCCCTGTGCCACTGGGGTCCTGTAACATAAACCCCTGGAAAACAAGGAGAGACTGGTGTACCTGGAACAGGACCTGGGGGAATGTAGCAGCTTAGTAAATACTGCTGACCGGATGAATGAGTGAATGACTCATACATAGATTAGAACTTTGGCTGTAATCAGGCAGGTAGGACTGCCAAGAGATATTCACAAGGACATGGTACTACATAATTGGAAAACCTGTAGATACTTCTGTTAGATTAGTGATGTCCTGTCCTTTTCTGTCATCAAAAGAGTGGATCAGAATATCTGGTTTTATTCATCTTATGTTGTGCTGATATTTGTCAAAACAATAATTACGTATAATTCTTAATTGTAAGAAGTTTTTCCAGCCATTCTGACTTCTGCATTTTCAGAAGTCCTTGAAGACCAGTACCTAGAGCCCTCCTTGTGCCAGGGACTCTGCAGACCCAGAGTCAGGATCACAGATACTTGTGTAGTCTGCATGGTGCTGCTTGCAGATCCGCCCACATGCTACGAAGGCAGGACTTCTTAGGGAATTAGTATTGTCTTGCTGCCCCAGTGGCGTGATGACAAGCAAAGAATGAACATGTAGAGTAAGGAAGAACAAATGGGTCTTCAGATTTCAAGCCAGACTGAAGACACACATGGAGGTGGTGTTAACCAAAATTGCAGCACTAGAGTCTTTAATACCTTGAGTTTTGCTTGAGAAGCATATTTTGAGTATGTACAGTGTGACAAGTTGTGTGCTAAGTGCTACAGTATAGTGATAAATGAGTGAGATTCCCTATCGTGATAGAGCTTCCTAACATGTAGGCAAACAGGTATCTATCAGTATACACATTAATTAATTTCATGGTTCTGGTTATTGAACCCAGGGCCTTTGCACTGAGCTACATTCCCATGCCTTTTTAAAAATTTTTTAAATTTTTTTATTTTAATGGTACATTTTAGATGTACATGGTGATAACATTCATCATAGGGGATTTGTACCTGTACATGATCTATCTTGTTGCTTCTTTTTTTCCCATTCCCCTCCCCTCCCTTTACCTCCTCCTCCCTCCTTATTTACAAAAGCTTTGTTTCCATTTTTTCCTTCCATTTCTTATTTCTCTTGTCCTCTGTTCCTTTCCCCCTCCCCCTCCTTTGGTCCCTTTCCCATTTGGATATTTTCTTCCCTTTCCCAATATAATACATTTTAGTCTTTAATTACACTTTCAGTTTCTTGCACCAGAGAAACTATGCGGTATTTAAACATGTGTGTCCAATTTATTTCACTTAAGAGTATGGTCTCAAGATGCATCCATTTACCTAGAACTATCTCAAGTTTATCATTCTTTATGGCAGAGTAGTACTCCATTGTATAAAAAAACCACATTTTCTTTATCCATTCTGCTGTCGATGGGCATTTGGGCTGTTTCCAAGATTTAGCTATTACAAACTGTGCCGGTGTAAACATGGGTGTGCATATATTGCTGTAGCATGATGCTTTTGATTCTTTTGGGAAGATACCAAGAAGGGGAGTAGCTGGGTCAAATGGAATCTCTAATCCTAGTTCCCTGAGGAATCACTACACTGATTTCCATAGCAGTTACACCAGTCTACATTCCCACCAACAGTGGAGAAGGGTTCCTTTTTCTCCACAGCCCCTCCAGCATTTCTTATTGGCTGATTTGCTGATAATAGCCATTCTTTCTGGAGTGAGGTGGAATCTCAGGGTTGTTTTAATTTGCGTCTCTCGAATGACCAGTGATGTTGAACATTTTTTTGTATGTCTATCTGCTAGTTCTACTTCTTCATCTGAGAAGTGTTTATTCATTTCAGTTGCCCACTTTTGGATTGGGTCTTTAAATGTGGGGGGTCTGATTTTTTTGAATTCTTTATATATTTGAGATGTTAGTCCTTTGTCAGAGGAAGAGCTGGCAAAAATTTTTTCCCACTCTGTAGGTTGTCTCTTCACTCTGTTGGTAGTTGCTTTTGCTGTGCAAAAGCTTTTTAATAAGATCAGATCCCAGTTGTTTATTCTTTGTGATATTTCCTGGGCAATTGGGGATTTGTTCTTAAAGTCCGTGTCTATACCTATGTCCTCAAGAGTTCTACCTATTCTGTCTTCCAATAGATTCAGTGTTTCTGTTTTAATATTTAGATGTTTGATCCACTTTGATTTTAGTTTAGTGCATGGGGAAAGATACGGGTCTAGTTTTAATCTTTGGCATGTGGAGAGCCAGTTTTTCCAGCACTATTTATTAAAGAGGCTATCTTTCTTCCAGTGAGGATGTTTGGTCTCTTTGTCAAAGATAAGGTGACTAAGAGTGGTTGGACCTGTTTCTTCATCTTCTAATCTGTTCCATTGGTCCTGGAGTTTGGTTTTTTGCCAGTACCATGCTGTTTTTGTTATAGTAGCTTTGTAATATAATTTCAGGTCAGGGATTGTGATGGCCCCTGCTTTGCTTTTTTTGCCCAGAATTGCTTTTGCTATTCTAGATTTCTTTTGGTTCCAAATGAATTTTAGGATTTTTTCTCTAATTCTGTGAGGTATGCTATGGGTAATTTAATTGGGATTGCATTAAATTGTGTAACAGTTTTGGGAGTATGGCCATTTTCACTGTATTCGTTCTTCCTACCCAGGAGCAAGGGGTATCTTTCCATTTTCTGATATCTTCTTCAATCTCCTTTTTCATTGCAGTTTTCATTGTATAGATCTTTTACTTCCTTTGATAGATTGATTCCTAGGTACTTCATTTTTTTTGGATGCTATTGTGAGAGGTGGTGTTTCCCTAACTTCTCTCTTGGTGAGTCTGTTGTTTGTGTACAGGAATGCTATTGATTTCTGAGTGTTGACTTTGTATCCAGCTATGCTGCTGAATTTGGTTATTAAATCTAGAAGTCTTTTGGGAGCCCTTTCCAAGAGGGCGATCAGCGGATCGCCACCCTCTCCTGGGGGCTGTCTGAAATCAGATGACTCAGGTAACTCACCAGCCACTGCAGTCCTCAGTGTCCACCACTCTGCTCCGTTTGTGTGTCTTTCTGTGGAGGTCTCTGCAGTCTCTAGTAGTTACCGTGTGTCTCTAGGCTCGAACCACATCACTCATGTGGAGAGCTGGGGCTGCGAGTTGGGGCTGGGAGCCGGGCCGTGTGCAGGGGTTCTGAGCTGGGGCTGTGACCCAGGGCCACAAGCTGGTGCCGTGAGCCGGGCTGTGAGCCGAGGCTGTGACGCAGGGCCACAAGCCAAGGCTGTGAGTTGGGGCTGGGAGGCGGAGCTCTGGGAGAAAGCTCTGTCCCTCTGTCACCTTCTTCTGTGCTGGTCTCCTTTTGCTTTCCCTGTGGGCTTCAGTTCTTACTTCAGATCCCTGCTAGGTTCTGAGAACACGCTTCCTTCCTTCTTCTCTTCCCTAAATTGCTATATTCCAGGGTCTGGACAACAATTTTTGGAGAGTCGCTTACACTGCTTCTCTTCGCTCGGCCATCTTCCCGGAAGTCCCATTAAGTCACTAAGTTGCCCAGACTGAGCTTGGCCTTGTGATCTTCCTGCCTCCGCCTCCCAGAGTGCTGGGATTATGGTTGTGTGCCACTATGCATGACTATAAGTAAATAATTTTAAAAGCACGGTCAAAACTCTGAAGAAAATGGAAAAAGTACCACAGAGGCAGTGTGAAAAACTAATAAAATGGGAGAAATCAGGAGAAGCCTCTCTTAGGAACTTAAGGTTTGACCTTTGAGTATATCGAGTATGTCTGAGGGATCCTGCTTCATTACTTTGTAGTTTCTTTAACAGTTGGCATGGTAAGCCACAGTGTGAAATCTGTGTAACAGAGGGCACAGTATTACGGAGTTCAGTGAGATTCAAAGGTTACTTAGAAAGAGAATGACCGGTTCTGCCAGGCTAATAGTGTTGCCTAGAGCAGCAGGATTCTGTTGGATGGGGAGTCTGTGTGCAGAGAGCTCTTATGACCAGGAATCCTAGCAGCAGCTATGTAACAAGGGAAAGGGTAGTGGCTGCTGTAATCTGTATGGCCTACGAATAAGCAAATATTGATGTGGGACTTTAAACTATGGCAATGTTAGGAAGTACTAGGAAGTTGCCACAGAGGTGGATTATACTTTCTGGTTAAGATGTTTTTCTTGCAGCTTCCAACTATGTAGGAAAAAAAGTCTTCAATCAAGAATGACATTCATTTAAATTTGATTTGAATGACAGCTGATTTTTAAAACTTACACTTGCACTACTGCAGCAACACCCAGTCAATTACATTGTTTTATGCTGTGAGGTTAATGCCATGTACTTTATTAACAGTGTATGTAATATTTGAATGGCATACAACTATCCTTCACGGAATAGGAGTTCTGCAGACACGACTACTCAGAGTTTCTTCAGTCTCTTCCATTATACAGTGCGATGTATGTTTCCATAGGAGAAAAACCAAACCAACTCGAAACTGCCCAGGCTTCTCCAAAAGAACATTCAGAAGGGGTTCACGTGGTATGGCCATGCCATAGACTTGCCGTTTCTCTGCCGTAGCGTCTGGTCCTCAAGTGGCAGTCTGCTGTGATAATGTGATTTTCTGCCTTCTCCCTTCCCCTTCTAAATGCCTGAAGCTGTGTTTGAGTATTGGTTCATTATTGACTCAGGATTGTATGTCTTTGTCCATTGTGGTAGTAAGTGAATCAGGGAGTTGATGTTTGTGGCTCTTTTCTGTTTCGTAATGCAGAGTTTCTCAAAGTGTGGGAGGAACCCCTGTATCAGAGTCTCTGCTTGGGGTCTCCAGGCATGCTTCTGCTAGACTGCAGGTCTCTGGGCCCAAGCCCAGTGTTACTGAGTGAGAAACTGCAGGATGCAAACAGGGATGAGCACTGTGGCCAGACCCCACAGGTCCCCAGAATGGTGTAATTACCATAATATCATCCCACTTATTTGAACATTGCTGTGCCAGTTCTGTGCAGACCGTACCAGAAGCTTGCACAGGTCTGCTCTCAGGCTGTGGCTGATTCTTATAACCTGAAAAGTGACTCACAATTGTTTCTTCTTTCTCCTAAGTTTTGATCCAGTCTCTTCAGAATGGGCCTAATGATTTGTACGTCTGTTCTGTATGGGCCATGTAGTAGAGCTGTGAAGTTATAAGAAGGGAATTCTTTTTAAGATGTTTAGAAAAGATATTTTAAAACAGTAAAGGCTTATTTGTTTATACAAGAGTTCTAAAGAAAATAAAAATAAAGTGAATTTATTCTTTTGGATTTTTTTTTTTTTTTTTTTTTTTTTTTTTTGGTGCTGGGGGTGGAACTCAGAACCTTTGAAAGAGCTACTTCAATTCAGATTTAAAAACTTTCTGTCTACCCTGGCTGTCTGGTTAACCATCTTGATCTGGCTGGGAACTTAAGAGAGAAAGAAGCATAGGGTGCAGCCACCCACTGCAGGGAGAGAGGAAAATAACTCTTTGGGAAGATCTGAGGATGCTGGGGAGCAGGGAGTAGGCTCTATCCCAGCAGACCTAGAGGTCTGACAGCTTCTGGGGCTGTCCTAGAGGAACCTGAGAGGCAGTACATCACACAGCCCTCTTCCAGTAGCGATGTGGTTGCTTTCTATGAAAGTATATTGTTGATACTTTCTGTGAAAGTATGTTGAAATGTTAAATGTTACGAATTCATACTGTTGCATGGGACTAGCTGCTAACTTAAAAACAAAATGCCTATTTCTGTGTGGGCAGTGCTGAACAATTTATTTGGTCCTTTCTGTGTCATTATGGCAGGGTACTGGGTACTGTTAAGTATTTGAAAAGTTTAAACTTTGGTACATTGGTGCATAAATTGGAGACCCATTTATGTATTTTTCTCTGGTGTTTCTTCTGAAATGATATTTATCTTAACACGTGTATTGGTTTGGCTTAACACAGAATCAAAAATTGGATATAGATAGAAGATTCATTAATGAGAATCCATTTTTATTATCATGCAATGAGTGGCAGAACTTTTGTTACCTTGGAATATTAAAGTGCTCTTAATACCTGCAGAAAAGCTCTTCAGCAAGTTCACATTACTTCTCAGAGAAGGCTAGTGTTTGTCTTTACAATTCTGTTTCATGACAGTAGTCTTCCCAATCCCCATTTACATGTCTGTTCTGATACTTTGCCAAGTCCCCAGAAAGGCATAGAAGGAGACTGTATATGGAAAATTCCTGTAGGGTTTCAGTAGGCCATAATGTGTATACCACAATTGATTGGTCTTTAACTTGCTCTCTTCTTAGGTAAGAAGATTCATTTAAATAGATTTTTTTTTAAAAGCTGGGTGTGTTGGTATATACCTGTAATCTCAGCACTCTAGAGGCTGAGGCAGGAGGACTTTTAAATTTGGGGGCAGCTTGGAGTACATAGCAGGACCTTGTCAAAAGAATGCATTTATGCATGAATGAATGAATCAACATCAGTGGTCAAAAGATTCCCTAATTTTTTAAAAAACAAGTTTGTGTCCGAAGTAGAATTTGAGCCCACATGCCTTGCAAAGACCAGAATCATTTCTTTTTTATAAAAATTTCTAAGAATGCTAATACTGCTTTGCTAAAAATGGTCTGTAGAAAAGACTTCCCCATAAGCATGTTGGTTAACGTTGTTAAGTGTGTATGAAATGCCTGTCAGTAAGGGTGGGCACACTTGATGGAGGTTGTGTGGTCTCTCTGTGCTGGGAGTTGCAGTAGGTTGACCAGCCATCAGCCTGGGGTGGTTAGCATGTGACTCAGCCTTCACCGTGGAGTGGAGCCTGAAGTGAATATCGAGACTTTCCCTCTGCAGGGCACTAGACACAAAGCGTAATATTCTCCTCTAACCTGTCCAGTCAGTTGCTTGATAATTCCACAATTTATAGTCACTCCAAAGAATGGTTAGGCAGTTGGCCTGCCATTTGGAAGTTGCAAGGAATTAAAATCAAGGTAAAATTGAGTATCAGAAAAAAATCCAGCAGCATTCCAGCTTTTGTGCTCTGAACTAGTGATGAGTACCTGGATAATAAGTTCTTGAGCATTGCCTAATAGCTTTTCCTTAAGTGTAGGGAGATGGTAAGTAATCATGAAATTTGAGAGAAATAAGATTTAATGTGAGGTTAGGAAAAAAGGAGTATTTTAAACTGAATCAGCCCACTGGACTTACAGTTATAAACAAAACAATATATATGCTGGCAGTAGACACCAACTGTGAATTTACTTGATTGACAGTAAACATTGCTTCTGTGTGTCAGCATGTGCCCTCCTTCCTCTGACTTACCCTGCAGGGCTGAAGCCGTCCCCACCTTGTGCATGGCTTCAGTGTCTGAATCGCCTGTAGCTTGTGAAGCCTCCTACAGAGGGACTCAGAAGGCGTTTGTTGAAATCAGCTTCCTAAGCAGGTGAACGAATCACCTTCATAGAAGAAGTAATTTTATTTTCTTTCTCACATCTGTTCTTTTGAGGATTAAAATAGAATATTTTATTTATTTGTTTGTTGCTGAGGGTTGAACCCACGCCCTCATGCATTCTGTCTACATGAATTTAAGCATGCTTTCCAGTCTCTGAGTTATATATCCCTACTTAGAGCAATTTAAATATCCCCTATTTTCTTTTGGTCTTGAGGGAAATACTGTTACATGGCAGAATATTGGCAGTGAGTAGGAATCCAAAGCAAGTTTAATGACTAACCTTATAGAGCAATAGGGAGAGGCCAATGAAAGAGTCAAAGAGAATATTGTACTTAGTGATATTATATAGTAATGTAATTAAATAAATATGGAAAACTTTGTGTTTTTCTATGGTGGTCTAGATCCTAAAGCCTCACCACTCATTTCCAGATATCTATTTCTGTAAATGAGTGGAAGTCTAGTAATATCCTTTTGATTAGGAATCATTTTAAGTTTAAATCACGAATACTGCATGAACTAAGCAGGTGAAAACAAATGAGGCAAGACCCTTTTGATTCCAGAATATAAAATCCATATAACTGTAAGAAGTGGGGCTTGAAATATTGCTGTGGTTTTAGGGAGCAAGTTTTAATGACATCGTGTTTCTGTGCATGATTGTTACATACATTTCACAGTGGGGGAGTATTCATTCATCTTTCAGGATTCTGGAATTCATGATTTTGTAATCTGGTTTATACTGATACATACAAATGCTTTCTATTTTTAAAACAAATTGGATAAGTTATGAATTATGCATTTTAAAAAACTAGTAATGTGGTGTCTGAGTAAGTGCTCAGGGTCTCGCGTTATATGTCTTGTCTTCATTCTACATGCCCTTTAGTTTTATGACTGAATTTTCAGTAGATGTGTAGGACCTGAATAAATGCAGCGTGGTGCCTGGACTTCACTTACTATGACTAATTTGAAAGGCACTTGATTGCAGAAATGCCAGGTCTAGCGTTGCTCAGCACTAGTTTAAGTGCCAGGGTCTATGCTGATTGCTTCAGACCCATCTTCTCATTTTGCCTTCATAGCAGCCCTGCAAAGGCGACAGCAGTGTATGTACCTGCTGTATGGGGTGGGAAACAAGGAGTGAAGAGTGTCAGCAACTTTCAAGGCCCAAGGTCATACCTCAAGGAAATAAATCTATGCAGGATTTAAATGTGGTGTTGTTTGACCCCAACACCATTACTCTTTCTCTTGTGCAGAACTGCTTCTCCTGTAACTTTGCTTGTTTCATAAATTATCATGAGGAACAAGTAACTTATTTTCTGTTTTGTAACATTGCCAAGTGCATAATTTAAGGCTGGTGTTTCAAAAGTTATTTGCCTGAATGTGGTTGTTGCTTTTAAGCAAATAAACATTAACAGAAATCACATAGCCAAGAAGCTAAATTATAAGGAAACCTGCACATTCAGGAGGAAAAGAGAAAGACTAGCCTTGCTAAGTGAGTCCTGTCTTCACGTGGTGGGACCTTTCCCTGGCATACACCTTGGCGCTCGTGGGCCTCAGGGGTTCTTTTTATTGGCTCAATTGTTTATTTCAGCAGCTGTTCCCTTGGGCTTTCATAATACCCGTGCAGTTTCTAAGAGAAAAGAACACCAGATAGTATTCAGATTTTATGAATGTAGTTCTGATTAAAAACAAACAAAAAGCACATAGACACAAATCCCATCTGGGACAGGTGGATATCAAATAGTTGCTTTATTTTTTACATGATAATAAAGCAAACTAAAGTTGGTATAATTTTGAGCATTTAATAAGAGTGTAAGAAAAGAGAACTCATTTCAGCCTGGAGTTGATTCAGATTGACTGATAGAGAATTATACTTCCTTGTCCAGGAATTCAGCATTGCTTTTGGTTCCCTGGGAAGTAATATTTTTATTTACATAATCATAATGTTGCAGATACAGGTAAATAGTTTACTGGCTACAGCACAAGGTAAGGGAGACATAATTAAAACTGCAGAAAAAAACAGTAACTCAGAAGTTTAAAAACCTGACAGTGTGGAGGGATTTGAAGAGTAAATAGAAGTCCATGATGTCAGGGGAAAGAGGTAAAAGCTACCATGTTGGGATGTTAATGTCCTTCTCTTACCTGGTGGGCTGGGAAATGCTGTGTAATGTTAACACAAGAAATAGCTAACCAGTTGAAGAACTAAAGTAGCAAAAGCTACAAAACTAGTTAGAGGTGTGAAGTAAGTGTGAATGAGTTAGATGTGGGGGAGGGAGTAAATAAATAGGTACTGTCAACAAATCAAGAATAGATGTAAGTACATTGTTAAGGTGATACCCACAGAAAGACTTTAAAAGCAAAAATAATGGAAGGAAGTGGAAATAGGAAACAAGGGCCAAGAGATACTTATTTTCCATTTGTTACCATGATCCTGTTCAAGAAAACTTAATTCCATGTGCATTACTGTTGGGGGGGGTGGGTTGCCAGTGTGCGAACTCAGGGCCTTGCACTTGGTAGGCAAGTGCTCCACCACTTGAGCTAAATCCCCAACCCCCACATGCATTACTTTTAACATAATTAAGAAAAAAGTATTTCAGCCCTTGTAGATACATGATGTCAGGAATAATCTTTCACCCGTACTATTTGATCGCAGCTATTACTAGGCCACCAGGCACTGCTTATTGCCATTAGTGGTGGAGAAGAGGGGTCTAATTTGCAAAGGATGGGGATGTGGTATGTTGGGGTAGGGGGATGAAAAATATTCAACTGGTTTCATGGTTGGATCCTGATCAGAACGTGTGGCAAAAGTATTTAGATATAAGAAATTAAACAAAAACCAAACCACCCATGACCCTCCCTCAGACATACATGGAAAGTGAAAGGGCTGCTTCTGTCAGAGTCTGTCCAGAAGACTAGTACCCTGGCTAGAGCTCCTGCTTCCTCAGGTTGGCTTCCTCCTGGGGAGCTTAGCCCTTCTGGAGAGCACACACCTATGTAGCCTTTGTTTTCTCAGATCTGAGGAGTGCCTGAGCTTCACGGCACTGACTTCCTCCCAGGAACTTTCAGAAAGGGGAAATTTTGACTTTTCTGGTGAACACTTAAAAGCTTGGGGGTTGAACAGTGGTAGCAGCAGTTGTTTTCCGAGAAGGGACCTGGATTTACTTTGACTTTGGGAAGCTTGGATAGCTGTGCTCATGGTACCTCCAGGTGGGAGGTCAAGGAAGAGAGTCATGGTGGGTAGGAGCCCTTGGAGAATGATGCCTGCTCTGTGTGATTTTGCCTTTAACGTTAGTCTGTGTGGTGGTGGAGGGTGCTGTGCAGCCCTGGAGTGAGGGTAGGAAAGGGCTAACTAACTTGGAAGTAGTGCCAGCAGCTCAAGGAGGCACCGTGGTTTAGGGAGTTTT
The DNA here is from genome assembly GCA_004026905.1 of Hystrix cristata. Lineage (NCBI taxonomy): Eukaryota > Metazoa > Chordata > Mammalia > Rodentia > Hystricidae > Hystrix > Hystrix cristata. The sequence goes on along the minus strand of PVJO010008508.1, from coordinate 7,210 downwards.
ATAAATGGATGCTTGTATTCAACATGTCTTTTTTTGGCCTCTCTGTGGGCTAATTTTTAAATAATCCCATTTTTTGAGATAAAAGAGGGTGAAAGTGGGTACTCTGAGATTCCTCTAGCAGCCGGAACATCCTGTCTAATCATAACTGTAGATTTCCCTATTAGAAATAGATTTAGTCCGGGTCTTCAAAGGCAAACACCTCTGGGTTTCAGATGGGTGATTTTATGCTAGTGGCACCATCTGAGTGGGACCTCTGGCCAGCCAAACTCTCAGGGCTCAGTGAAGCTGCTGTTCAGCTTTTAGTGTTGTCCTAGATGGCAGGCAGGTTTTCAGGGCTGCTAGAGCTTCCAGTTTTTCTGGAAGAATGAAGAATCTGGTTTTTGTGTGAAGTCTTGGATTTTAAATACTGACAATTGAGAAATGTCCTAATTACTGTGTAGAATTTAGAAATAAGCCTGTTTAGTGGCTAAAGTCCCAAGGTCACCACTTTTTAGCCTCCAGTTAGGGCTTCTAGCTCCTGACTCTTAGTTGTTCTACCTTGATCAATGAAGGTGAACTGAGCTTCTACTGGGTACTTTATATTTCATTTTGTCTCCAAAGCATTTACGATGCTTTCATATGGCTATGCTAATGTGAATGAGAAGTAGGCAAAGAAAAAAAAAGCCAAACAACTCTGGAAAAATAAATGGAACCAGAATGAAATGATGTAAACATTTCAGTGCACCTCAAATGGGGCATTTAGCTTTCTAGCCAGTTGCATAACAGAAGTTTTACCAGTCATACCGTGTGTAGTGTCCTTAAAACCACCTGTTTCGCAGAACCATAGCTCTTCCTGATGTCACAGTCTGAAAGGCTCCTCTGAAGGGACTTCAGAGGAACACACTGAATCATGAGGGGCAAAAACACTACAGTGCAAGTTTTATAGAATTGTTCTTTCCCCATTGAAAGGCCGGTAATGAAAAAAATGTAGTTTAGTAAATGAGAAGGTGGCAAGTGCTGAGCTGCAGGAAAAAGCCATTTGGCAGTCTAATTTGAGCTGGTAGGGAGTGCGAGGCATAGGCCATGAGTGGAGTAAGTAGGGAGACAAGTGTTAAGAGGAGAGGCCCTAGGTTTGAATCCTAGCACCATCACGTACTAGTGGTTGAACCCTAGGTGCATCGCTTTATTTTTCTAAACCTCAGTTTCCTCATATATAAAATGGGAATAATTATTAAGTGACCATTCTCAGGGATGGTTATGAGGCTTAATTGATTTAGTTTGAACAAAGCATTCGTTGCAGTTTGAATAAAGCATTCGTTGGTACTCAGTAAGTGTTCCATAAGTTTTAGCTGTGTGAATTAGAGAAATTTCTACCAGTGGGAATTTAACTGTCAAAATGATTTAAACTTTACTATTCAAGATTTATTTATATCACTGGAATACTTTTCTTCATTTGACACAATTCAAAATTTTATTCCACTTACTATTTGGTCACCCAAAATGCATTGAGTTATGTATGTACAGGGTATTTTGCAGAGATGGCCCCTGCAGGGAACTTGTGTTTGGTTAACTGGATAAATATGCAAGTCAGGAAGCACTAGGGCCATCCAAACAAGGCTGTGGTGATTTGGATGGGGAGGGTATGACAGTGGGCTGACCTTGAACCAAGATGCCACAGATGATGGTTCTCTTTATTATCTTCAGCTAAATATATTTTTTGTTCTTGTTTTGTTTTTGAGACAGGGTCTCACTGTGTAGTTCAGGCTGGCTTTGAACTCACTATGTAGCCCAGGATAACCTTGAACTGGTGGTGATATTCCTGCCTCAGCGTCCTGAGTGATAGGATCATAGGTGTGTGCTACCACACGAGGCCTAGATTTTTATGGTTTTAATAATTCAAACCACTGTACAAGAATATTAAGATACGCACCAAAGTGCAGTGAAGATTTACCTGAGTATTTTTATATGAATCATAATTACAGAGAGTAGAACAATTAACAGTGTTTTGCGATTTGTATTAATTAAACTTTACGACAGGTAATTTTGGTTGGGCTATCATATGCATATTTTATCATCACTGAGTTCTCTTGGTAGGCCAGGTGTACAGGGATGGAAATCTGTGCAAGCAGATGTGCTAGGCAGCCTTGTACCCCAATTGAAAGTACAAACCTTGGAACGGAGTTCCTGAATCCCACCAGTAGTGGCCCTTCTGGCCTTTGAGGAAGTTAGGTGGACTCTCTGTGCCTTGGTTTTGTCATCCTGTCGATTGGGTATGATGGTACTATTGTATGTATCATGAAGAGTGCTGTAGTATTACGTGAGTAAAAATCTTTAAAGTCCTTGGAATAGTGTCTAGCACATAGTAAGCATAGCATGTGTTAGTTTTTATCATCCATCTTTTTGGAACAATCATTATAAAATGTTAAAGACATTTGTCTAGTCAGGCTCGGGTCATGTGGCTTGCTGTTTGAGAAAAGAATATCGCTGTGTACGTGAGGATAAAAGCTCCTAAGTTTAGAACATCTGGACCTCATTAGCTTCCACAGCCGTGGAAATGGATGGGGATGGTGGTTTGGGGAGGGTCCTTGATTTGGACATGGAAATTGAAAGTTCAGGCTTAGCTAGCTGCAGGTCACATGGTCTATGATATATGTATAGCATGTTCCTAGGCGATTGGATCATGGGAGGGCTATACTCACCAGTGGGTACTCAGCAGCGGATTGATCTACCAGTGTTCCTAGCTGGTTGTGCTGGTAGGAGTCAGGGCTCAGTTGGAGAATGTAGAATGTAGGTTGTTGGGGACATGGTAGTATATCTCTGGCTGGCGCTTTTTCTGTGAGCTCAGTTTCCAGGCCATCATCAGGTGAGCAGCTTTGTTCTGTCATACTCTTCTACCAAGATGTTTTTGCCTTGGAGCCAGCTACCATGGACTGAAGCCTCTCAAAGTGTGAGCTAAAATAAACCTCCTGTAAGTTATGGGTGCAGGTATTTTGTCCTAGAAGCAGGAAAGATGACTAATCTAGTTGGTAACCTCTTACTCTTTGTGTGTGCTGAATTTTTATCTATCTGGGTAGTACTGGATTATATGATGGTCGAGTGAATGAATCATAGTCTAAAATGTTAAAAATTAAGGGGGATGCAAATACAACTATTAAACATATTAGTCCTAGGTTTTCATGGGAATCCAAATATTAATATGTATCATATGAGAAAATTAAATTTTACCATGTTATTTTATGATAGATCAATGAGGCCTTTCATCAACTGTTTGATTTTTTTATTTCCTGGGAATCTTTAATATTGAGCATGGAAACCCAGGAAGTGCATTTACTGTGTCCTTCTCCCACCCCTGCACACCGATTCCATCACAGAACTGACTTGAACTTCATTGTGGTTTTGAGCCCTTCTGAATGATTCTGCTCTGTGTGCTAGCAGCAAGCTCTCAAACATGAGACCTTCTCTTGAGGGGCAGAGACAAGGACCTCCCAGCCCTGTGGGCTGAGCAGAGGACAGGGAGGTGTGCCTTGCAGCCAGGTCTTCGCCCCCCTCGTGGGTGATAATCCCGGCACTTCAGAAGCAGCACATTTCATGTTTTTTCTTTAAAATTCTTGGCCATTCTTGTATTTACTCTTCACGTAAAATTTAGAATCGTTTGCCAGTTTCTTTAAAAAGAAAAGCCCATTGGTATTTTAGATGTGATTGTGCTAAATATGTAGATTGATTTTGGGAAAGTTTACACTGTTACAATCCAGGAATGTGGTATGCCTTGTTTTTTTTTTTTGTTTTTTTTTTCTTTCTTCCTTTCTAAAACGTCTTCTCTTTTTTACCTCAATAAGTGTATTTTTGTACTTTATTTATATAGGTCCTACACATTTCCTGTTAAATTTATTTCTAGATATTTTAGATTTCGTTTTTGATTGCTGTAGTGAATAGACTTCTTAAATTATATCTCATGACGGGTGTTTGCTGATTATAGAAAAGCTGTTTATTTTTGTACATTTTTAAGGGCTTATGAAGCCCGTTTACTCAATTGCCCGAAACTGGGAACTGATGTTCCCTGTATTTGTTGTGTTTATGAATATGGGGGGAAAGAGAATATAAGAAACATTATTTTATTCTCTGTTAGCATATAAAATGCATTTTTGGTCTTTATTAGAATTTACTATGGTACATGATACATATTTGTAGAATAGTTCTTCACTTTCTTAATTGTATGTTTTTTTTGTTTCTCTTGTCATTTTTAAGGAAAATAGTTATCCCCAAATGGTAATAGTATTCTGTTTTTTCTAGTATTTGTCTCTTCCTTTTAATTCTTAATCTTGACTGAAACTTTAGTAAAATGTTCAGTGATAATCTCTATAGTAGGTATCCTTATTCTGAATAGAAGCTCGTAACTGAGGGACATTCTGGATTTATTAGCTCCAAGGTTGTGCACCTGGGCAGGGGACAGGGCTGAATTTTGAGAAAGTTTTTCTTTCTCTTCCTTTTTTTTTAAATCACCCCAAGTATACTTACTCTTATTCCTGATTTACTAGAATTGTTTTGTATTAAGATCAGGAACAGTGTCAGGACGTATAGATTGTTTTTCAACTTTGACTTAGGTAATGGCATTGTTCTGTGTAGTAATTCTTGAATTTACTAGACTAAATCTTTTTATTCTGACAATACATTGCTAAATTAATTTGCTATATTTTATGTCTTCGGTCTTTATTCATAAATTAGTTTTTTGGATACTTTTTGATAAAATAGCTTAATAGAATAAAATTTAAAATGTTCTATTTTTTTCTCTGCTGTGAAAGAATATAAATCATGTAAGAATTACCTAGTCCTTGACGTTTTAGTAGAACTTACCTATAAAATTAACATCAGTGGCAGTCTTTTAGTTATTATCCCTTCCTTCTTACTGTTTACAGGAAAAAAATTCAGAATATGACGGAAGACCAGTAAGGAGACAAATTACCAGTTTTCTTAGTTTCAAGTGAAAAGTATTCATAAATGTTTTATGACCCTCTAAACATTTTTCCTGTGCATAAACTCACGTATATGTCAACTACATATGTTGTTTTAACAAATATCCTACATGTTACTTTATAATACTTCAAGCATCTTTCTCTATCAGTAATAATATACCTCATTTTCATGGGCTGTGTAGTGTTTCATTGTATTAATATATAATAATTTGTTTAGCCAGATCTCTATCAATGAATAGCATTTCAGTCATTTCCAATTTGCTTTCTTACGTAAAATGTTGAGTGATCATTCTTATATAAATATTTTTGCTTAATTATCTGTTTTTCTCCCTCTTGTGGCAAAGTCTTAAAAGTGTAATTACTGGATCAAAAAGTAATGAATATTTTTAAGTACACATTTTGTCACATTACCTTCCCAAAGTATTTAATTTGTAGGGCATGAAGTTATCATTTACCTTCAACTGTCACTGATTTCATAATGAAAATAACCTGATGATAATCTGACCCGCGTCCACAGGAGGCTCCTCTGCCTGACGGGGATGCCAGAAGTTCCCCTGGTTCATCTGACTGCATTGCACTCAGGTGCCTTGGGCGTTCAGCGCGTGTAGGTGCGGCGCAGGCTTGTCATCGGTCGCCATTCCCACACTCCTGTCCTTCTGGCCCACTGAAGGGCTAAGGGCAGACATGTGTTATGCTGCCTTGGCCCCATGCCTGCTTGGGAATACCAGAAGGAACAGCCAAAACTCGAGAGCAGCACTTTTAAAGTTATTTGGTTTTTAAATAAAAATAGTTACATATGAAAAAATGTTTAGGGAGTACAAAAGTATACAAAATGGAGGTGGAGATTTTCTGTTTGAGGCAAGATTTTCCTATGTAGTTCAGGCTGGCCTTGAGTTCACTCTGTAGCCCAGGCCAGTCTTGAGCTCAACTTGGCCTCCATCCTCCTGCTTCAGCCTTCTGAGTGGAGATGCAAATTTTCCTCCCCCCCTTCAGAAACAAATTACCATTTGCAATTTGCTATTTACCCTTATAGGGTTTGGTTGGCTGGTTGTTCTTAGTTGCATCAGTTCTGAAGGTGTCATTTTTATCTTCTAACACAGGTTGCCATTGACATTAGGGGAACTAATATGGACCAAAAAGAGGGCTCTACTTACTTTACCATATTTAATTTCATAACGTTTCCCCACCAACAAGTTATTTTGCACTGGGGGAAATGGGAGAGAGTTTAAATAGCTTATTTGAGGTCTATAGGCCAGTAGGTAATGGTGGCAGAGCTGGAATTTGATCTCAGTTTGTTTTCATAGTACTTCTTCCCCTGTTTCAGAAACACTGTCTGGCTAAACTTGCAAATGTGGTAGCCACTAGTCACATGTGACAGTTACACATAATTAAAATCAAATAAAATTAAAAATTCAGTTTCTAAATTGTGCTACATTTCAAATGCTCAATAGGCACATGTGGCTAGCCACTATTGAAGAGCACAGATAAAAACTGGGTGCCATGGTGCATGCCTGTAATCCTAGCACTTTGGGAGGCTGAGGCAGGAGGCCTGCAAGTTCAGGTCTGGCCTGGACAACTTTAGGGGACTTTGTCTCAGAATAAAGGGGCTGGGATGTAGCTCAGTGCTAGAGTACCTCTCTGAGTTTGATCCCCAGTACTGAAGAAAAAGCACAAATGAAGACTGATGGATAAAGTTTGTGTATATCCTTATGGAAAGTTCTTTTTGACAAAGATGGAAATCTCTGAAATCTGAAAATTTGTGGTTGCAGGTCTTTCTGTAAAGTTTTATGCCAGCACATTTTAATAGACTTGTATACTCTAGATTTAGACAGATAGCTATGAAAAGCTTGCTTGTTCAAGAAATGGGGCAAACCTGCTAGGTCCAAAATTTTAAAATGAATTGTTGGTCACCTGTCTTCAGCTGTCTTCTGGGAATGGGGGTAGAGTACGTACTCGTCGTAAGGTTCAGGTCCATCTGCAAGTGGAGCATCCCCTTTATCTTTACTTTTTCTCTGTATGGATATAATCTCTCAATCAGATGCACTGTGTGTGTTTTTTTTTTTAAAGTTGTATTTAACATTTTTATTTTAGACTGCAAAAATAAAAACAAGCAAACAAACAACCAAAAAACATGAAATAGGCTCATCAAATGATGTAAAGTCATCCTTTCCAGGAAAGCAGAAGGTAGACCCTACCACAAAGAAAAGACGCTTAGTTAATGGATGTTAAATTTACAAGTGCACTAAAATAGTATCAGTTCA
>PVJO010008507.1:0-74953 GCA_004026905.1 Hystrix cristata | reverse complement strand
GAGAACCAAGATACATCATGTATAGGTACAGAATTAATGTAATGAATGTGACCATTGTATGTAGAATGTACCAATACATGTTCTTGGTTTAAAATAAAATAAAATTAAAAAAAAATAAATAAAACAAGAAGCATTACTTTGAAAGCAAGATAAAAGAAGATTTTTAAAATCGTATACTCTTCAACAACAGATCATTTAAAATTTTTTTTCCCTTAGCTTAAAAGTAGCCATATTTTCAAACAGCTTTCTAGGATTGTTCTCCTGACGTGGGCAGACAGGTGTGAAAGATGTGGAAGTTATCTTCAAGGTCCACCCGCCTTTTCCTTCTTAGGTCCCTGTCTTGATTTTTGTTGTCCAAGATGAATAATGTGTCCCAGCACTTAAAAACTTCTGTGCCATCTCATGGATTTGATGCTTTTTCTGCTGATTCTGTTAGCATATGATTTTATGCTGACTGTGTATATGCAGAGGAGGATTCTTTAAGACAATACACTTCACTTATTCAAACTATTATTGATAAAAACTCCAGGCAACTTTTAGGCATAATGCTGCATATCATATCTCCATAGTTTTATTGTTGATGTCAAAGCTATATAATTTTTTTAACATCAATACATTTCAAAACATGGCTCTTGATAGTTGCTTTCTATTTCATGTTATAAAAATAAGTTATTTATTTCTATTTTGCTGGATGTTTAACTTACTAAGAATGTTCTTTATAATTAGTATTTTTTCTGGATTTTTAATATAAATTTTATTGGTACATTTTAGATATACATAATGATCATATTCATTATAGGAGTTTTCTACCTGTAATGTTATATTTTAATTTTCTGTTTTTCCCCTTCCTCTCCTCTCCCTTCAACTCCTCCTCCCCTCATTATTTACAACAGCTCTGTTTCCATTTTTTCCATCTTTCCTCTTTCTCTTTTTCTTTTCTTTTCTTTCCCTTTCTTTTCTTTTCCTTTTCCCTTCTTCTCTTCCCCCCTTCCCCTTCCCCAGTACCCCTTCCCCTTTAAACAATTTCTTTCTATTTTACAATATCCATTGTACATTTTGGTCCTATTTACACTTTCAGTTTCTCATACCAGAGAAATAATGTGATATTTACTCATCTGTGTCTGATTTATTTCACTTAAGAATATGTTCTTGAGGTGCATCCATTTATCTAGAAATGTCTCAGGTGTATCCATTTTTATGACTGAGTAGTATTCCACTGTATAAAAAAACCCCACATCTTCTTTATCCATTCATCAACTGATGGACATTTGGGCTGTTTACAGGATTTAGCTATTGCTAACTGTGCTGCTATAAACATGGGTGTGCATACATTGCTGTGGTATGATGCTTTTAATTCTTTTGGGAAAATACCAAGAAGGGGAATAGCTGGGTCAAATGGGACCTCTAGTTGTAGTATTTTGAGGAATCTCCACACTGAGTATTATGATACACATTCTTTAAAAATCCTTGTTCAGATTTTCTTTAAGATAAATCATTAGAAATGAAATTATTGTGCTAAATAAGAGCACTTTGACGAACATAATGCTACGTTTACCTTCTGCCATTCAGGTGAATAAACTAAAGATCAGCTTTAGACCACGTTATGATCCAGTGCAAAACCAAATGTCATCTACATGCTGTCTATGACACTACTTATCCCGAAGAGTTTACCAGAAGGAAAAAACTGGACTAAAATGTCCAAAAAACGTTGTCTGGAAATATTCTGTGGTCCAAAGTCCTTTTGTATATAAATGGCATGATATAGTCTACTAAGATCAGAATTAATAATGTCCAAGAAATAAAACTGCACTCTTAAAATATACAGGCTTTTTAAAAAAACTAATTTTACTGGTACATTTTTGACATACATAATGATCACATGCATCATGGGGGATTTGTACCTATGCATAACATATCTTAATTCTTTTTTTCTTATTCCCCTCCGTTTCTTTCAATTCTTTGTCACCTCCCCATTTTCAAAACTTCATTTCTATTGTTTTCCTTTCATTTTTTTTATATTTTAAATGCCTATGCCCCTCCTTCCCTTCCCTCTCTCCTCTTGTTCTCTTCCCATTTGAACATTTTCTTCCTTCTTCCCAATATCCAGCCTCCACTGTGGTCCGTATTTATCCTTCGAGTTTCTCAAATTATACAGTCTTGAAGCCCGGTTGGTTCAAAAGTCTGTGCTTACATTCACTAAACAAATATAAGAGAGTGTTATGGTTCGTGTCTGGGTGTCCCCCCAAAGCCTCATGTGGTAAGAGGTAGCTGGATCTAGAGTGTGTGATTGCTAAATTGATCCACTGATCGGTTCGGCATGGTTCTGCTGGGATCAAGGATGTGCTGTTAGGATTAAGGGTATTAGGATTAAGGGTGGGAGTACTGCCCACCCTGAAGCCAGGTAGCCTGGATAAGATATAAGATACAGGAAGAAGCTGGTCAGCCCCCTTGCTTGCATCCCTTGCTTACCTGGCTGCGTTCTGCCTGTGTGCCAGGCCGCCCTGCCTCGGACCCAGCTGACCGTGGACTGAAACCTCTGCAGACTGTGAGCCAAATACACCTTTCTTCCCCTAACTTTGAGTGTCCAGTATTTTGTCCCAGAGACAAAATAACAAGAGAAAAGTAACTAAGAGAGCTAGTGAAAATGGAAATGGCTTGTAAGGTCAAACCTCCCTTATGTTTTACTTTTCCACCCCTCTAAAAAAGAGCAGCTGGAGAGAAACATCCAGTATTTATGATTCCAGATTTCAAAAAATAGGAAGTAGATATGTTCTAGAAGCTTAAGATTTTTCTGAGAAACCATCTGGAATGTACAAGATACTAATAATATCAAAAATTATAAATGGTTGTAACTAATATCTTGAGCTCTTCACAATTCTTAAATAGCAATTATCTGATGCCTGGCAGTGATATAAGGATTACACTTAGAAAAGTGAAGTAGAAATGATGTAAATCTACATATGAAAACAAATTATTTCTCAAATTTTCATCAATATGCATTTTGTTGGCAGTCAGCTTACAGAGTATACTGAGAAAAAAATCTGTTTTAAAATTACTTTAAGTTTGAAATAAGTGTTCAGAAGAGATGTAAGATTCAGGCCATTCTGATGATGTATTGAGGACTTTGAGTCCATTTCATTCTAAAATAGATAATTCTTCCTTGATGTAAATCTAAATGGCTTGGAATTTCCTAAAATACAATCCAGAAGAATGGTATATTAAAAAGTTGAAGAGAACATCATTAAAATTGCTATGAACTTAGTTTTTAAATTATGTATTTTTTACATTATCTTTTCTGGATAATAAAAACATGGATTTGAATAAATTGAATTTTCCTATAGCTGAAATGGTGCTAGTTCTTTTTTTTTTTTTTTTTTTTTTTTTTTTTTTTTTTTTTGGTGCTGGGGATTGAACTCGGGGCCTTGTACTTGCAAGGCAGGCACTCTCACCACTGTACTAAATCTCCAGCCCCTTGCTAGTTCTTTTTTAAAAATTTAAATCTTTCACTACTGTTATTCCTCAAAACTATTTTTGCAGTCAGGTGCTATAATTTATATGAATTAAATTTCTACTAAAATTAGTATATGTTTTATTTAACCTCAGTAAGGAAAATTTAAGGTTTTTATTTTTATTTATTTTTAAATTTTTTTGTTTGTTTTTGAGCCAGGGTCTCGCAATGTAGTTCAGGCTGACTCTGAACTCACTCTGTAGCCCAGGCTGTCCTCAAAATCACAGCACTCCTCTTGCCTCAGCCTCCCAAGGGCTGGGATTACAGGCATGCGCCACCACGCCTGGCTCTCAGGTTTTTATTTTTAAACAGATTTCCTTTTGGAATGAAAGGAAACACATTTTCTATATTATTGGCAAGTTCAGAGCATGTGTGTACACATATATGTATGGGTCTATGTTTATGAATTTGGTAATACTGACTTATTGTAAGACACAGAAAAAATTTCTCAGAACATAAAGTAGAATGAGATTTATGGGCAGAATAACTGAAACTAATATACTAGTAAATCAATTGATTCAAGTAATATACAGCATACTTCTAAATAGCATTCAAAATATTAATTATTTTCTATGCTGCAGAGGGGTTCTTCACAGAGTGAATGCACTGAATGAAAATTTACTCCTACTCAAAAATTCAATGGCATTACTCTCTCTTTTGAAATCACCTTTTTGTGTTTGTTTTAATCTGTCTTCGAATTTTGGTTCCACTCTTAAATCATCACCATTCATTTTCATCTGGTAATAACAAAATTTCAGTTTGTATTAGTATTTTTGGAGTTTATTAGCTTTTAGTTTATATATCAAAAAGACTACAAAGGAGTTGCATTACAATAAAGTTATACAAAAGCTTACTACAATTTTCCGGATATTGAAACATTTTCCACAAAATTCCCCATACTCCACTACCTTTCTTAGCTAGACTACAATTGCCATAAAACAACTGGAATATAATATTTATTTAAACAACACAATATAATAAGATAACAAGAAAGAAAAATCCACAGCAATAAAACTGAGTAAAAGGAAAATTACTTTTTAAAAGTTAATCTTGAATGTCTGACACTTGAAAATAAACAAGATAAATAAGAAGAAAAGAGCCGCTTTTTTGAAATTGTGAAAGAATACACTGAGTACCAAAGGTTTGGAATTTAAACTTTGAATATAAAATATGGAATATCTTTCAATAATGGGACACTAGACCGAGGAATACAGAATTCAGGCACCAAGGGAAATGCGGGTCTAGTGAAGGTCTGGTGGCCAGAGTGGGTCCGGCCCTGGATAAATCTGCATGACTGCTGCCTGCCTCGGGAACGAGGCCTTCTGGGAAGTCTGAAGAGACTCAGGGAGTGTGGGAATGACTTACAGGCGGCCGGTGCTGAAACCAAGGCTCCCAGCCACGGGGAGAAGTACTACTGTAATGTCAGGGGAGCTGACGGGAGTGGGCAGGGATTTAGTGTCCAGGAATCTCACAAGGTGTACGTAGATACTCCCGAATCTGAAAAAAATTCCAAAGCCCCAGTTTCCAGTCCCAAGCATTTTAAATAAATTATACTTAACCTCTATCTACAATAATGCAATAGTGATTGTCAGTGGGAAAACGTGTTTCTCCGTCACTCAGATGTCTTCCTTCAAAAGTCGTTCCTCTCAGAGTATATTCCATGTTCCTTAGCAGCAACTGTGGCTGTTTTAAAGAACTGTGGATGATGAAATCTTTCCACAACAGTAGCAGACTCACAGAAGTGGCAGCATAAGAAGAGCGTGAGGAGGGATGGGCAGAATAGAGGGGTCAAATAACGTGACTAACAACAAAAGGAAGAGTGGTGCCGAATGAATGAGGCAGGCTCTAGCTGCGGACTAAGGCCAGAATGTGTGCTGGTAAGTGAGAAGGCAGCGCTAGAAGAGGTAGGAGACACTTTGCCTGTAGCAACAGCAGCACCATGGAGACTGCCTAATCAATTCCCAAACTCAAAAAGGTCAAATGCCAAATATATATATATATATATATATATATATATATATATATATATATATATATATATATATATATATTCTCCTGGTATTTTTTCTGCCTGTTCATTTCATTAAATTTTCAGCACAGTATCCAGCATAATATAAATTCTCATAATTATTTATATAAACTGAATTGAATTGTTTTCCATTTTTAGCAAGCCCTAGAAAAGTCTAAAATATTCAGTTATCTCTGGTATGCAAACATAATCAACCATATGTTTATATCTTTCCATTCCTTTAGTGACCTATATATTTAATTGGTGTTTATGAAGTTCAGATACTACAATGAATAGACTTTTTATGTATATCTACAATAAATATTTATTGACAGCTTACTATATTCTCAAGGTTTAATAATGAAGCACTAAATTCCTTCCCCTTTATGGAATCTATATTCTAGTGGAACATTTAGAGATTTTAATAGTATCTTTAAATTTTAGTAGGTTAAAGGTAATTCTTTTAAAAATTCTTACTTATTGTAGACTGAATAAATTATCTACAATTCTTACTTATTGTAGACTGAATATATTATCTCCAATTTGGGGTGAAAATAGTCCTGCCTCTATCAGTTTGCAATCTAAATGATCCAATTTAATTGATCACTAGTAAAAATCTTAGTCACTCCTTTCTCTCTGGGTTTTTTCAACTGCAGCGTCTTACACAGTTGAAATATAAAATAAGGGAGTTAGTTATTGTCTATGCACAATTCAGGCTGTAGTTTATCCTTATATTGTCAGTACACCTGGTTATATGGTGCCAGAAAGGGTCCTTACACAGTCTGACAATATTGGCCATCTATGGTTTGATTTTTCTCTCTCTTTCTCCAAGATCAAATATACTTTTCCTCTCAAGACTAAATTCAAAAATTTCCCATGCTTGGATTCCTTAAACACTAATTCTTAATGCTTCACCTTTTTAGACTATATATGTATTTCCCTATACCTGCTCTTTACTCCAACACCAACAAATAAATACCCAGATAACACTGGCTGTGGCAGTAATGGGTAAGCATCTGGTCTTTTACAGATTGAGATTCTCCATTCTATGTCCCATCCTAAACATATAAGTCCCAAGGGCTAGAAATTTAAATCTTCAAAAACATAGAATCTAATAAATGTACATATTCGTTTCCTGATCAATGAGACTTGTGACCTCTGCCCACTTAAAACCCGTGCCAACCCTTCTGGAGGAACTACTTTCTCTTACTGACTGGTCACTTAACTTTCTTAGGACCCCTCCCCATCCACGGATTTTCCATTGACTTGTTCTTATGTAAATCTGGAGGAGAGCATAGGTCGGCCATTCACATTCTACTCTTTTTTTCATTCCAGTTATTTTTTGCTTTCTGTTTGTTTCAGTTATTCTTTCTGTGAGATTCTGTTACTGTGCCATGCACTCTATCTGATCTCCGAAGTTTACTTTTTTCTCTTTTTTTTTTAATATCCACATCCTCTAAAGATCCCATGTTGGCCTGAGACATAAAGTAAATGATTATATTGGTCACATCCTTGTCTCCCTCTGATTATACCACACTGGACCTCCTGGCACCATTAATCAGTCTGGCCCCATGGTCACACTGACCACAAGCCGAACATATTTCTTTCCAGTTTGGCTTCTTTAGCTGATCACACAGCCTATACTGACCTTAAATACAACTTTTAACCATGTTCTGGGGGTCAAGGAAGAACTATGGGAAAAACAAGTTTTCTGTGGTGATCCCACTAGAAAATTATCCCTTTAGGGAAAAAAAAAAAAAGAACTGAACAGTCTCTCTCTTTGGTGTTTTTCTGCTTCTCCACTTAGAAATATTTCTGGCTGCAGGCTTAGGTTAAGAAACAAAAGACCTATTTCAAAATGTTTTCCCTCAAATCACTACTTTTCCTGAAGTGAAGCCACCCAGTGGTTCCCACCCTTTGGTTTTTTTCCTGCATGTGACACACAGGCAGCTCTTGCACTTGGCTGTGATAGACATAACTGGGCAAACTTACTTTGTCCCAAGTGGTGGGATTAGATATGGATGGTAGCGATTTTCCTAAAAGGAACTAATGTAGGTGAGAGGCACTCTGACACACTAATTTCACTGTGCAAATGGACTGAAGAATTGGTCAGGGAAGGAGTCAGACATGATTTAACCCAAACTGAAATGTTGGTGGAGAAGGGCTTGAATGACGAAGCAACAGAGGACTCTAAGGCCATTAGAAGTTTACCCTGTAATGAACATAAGTCCCGTCTCGAAAGGCCTGGATTTGCATTTACAATTTCAGGCGGAACAGCCATATTGAAAGGAGAGTTAACATTCGTTGATCATTTAATACAGTACAAGCCGCCATCTCTCATCATTATGACAATCTCTTAATAATTATTAGTATTTATTATGTTGTAAGAGGAAGAATATTGGGCTGAGGAATGTTAAGGCTACAATGCTAGTTAACAGTAAACCAGAATTCAGAGTTAGATATAAGGTGACCAACTTGCTAGGAAATCCAACATGCATTCATACCAAACAAAATGAACATGACATTGTAACACAATAAATAATATGTGCATGTGATGTTAAAATTCATATTGATTTGAAATTATATATTATTTCTTATAAGTGTTATAAGCTACAGAAAACACAACTAGCTAATGTGAAAATTAGTTGGAGTATTAAACAAATATTTTGAAGAAAATATAATAGTATTCATAATTATTTTCATACCATGACAGTAGGATATTTCTATTTGTTTCCTCTGCCAATAACACATCTCTAAACCATTTACAGCCTAGGACATTTTTCTGTCCTTTATGGAGTGGTAAAATTGAACTCTGTCAGAAGGAAAATGCACTTGGACTTGCACCTCTCTGTGCTTATCAAGCACAGAACACACTGTAATGTGGAATGCTTCCAATGAGAAAAAATACCACAATAACCTCTCATCAAAAGAGTTTGAGCATGGAATATTTATGACTCAATCTAATTGTAGTATCAGGTGTTTAAATTTGTATAAAATTAGTTTTCAGATTTCAAAAAAAATGTTGATACATATGATATCTGTATCCTCTTTTGGTAGATCAGCTGTTTCCCAACTGAATGTTTTGCCTCTAGAAATTCATCAGACAGGGTCTTCTGTCTGTTCTTCCCTCCTCATCACTTTTTGGGGGAAGCGGTGCTGGGGATCGAACTCAGGGCCTTGCACTTGTTAGGTAAGTGCTCTACCGCTGAACTAAAGCCCCAGCCCCTTCTCATCACTTTTGTGTGTTAGGAGCTACATTGAATGTAAGACCTAAGTTACACTTCCATTTCCAAAAGAAGTGATTTTAAATTATATGGATAATTAGAACTTGTAAAATGGGAGCTATATTAAAGAAATTGTGAAATTATTATTTATTGTAACTGTTCTTTGCTGGTGATTAAATTTTTGAGTTCCAAAGGAACCCATTTTTCCTCAAAACAAGTAATTTATTTTCTGCATGAATTTAACCACCTCCAGGTAATACTGAACAGCTCCTGTGTAGTCTTTCTGTTTTGTTTTAGGCTCTTTGTGCTTTCTTCAGAAATCAACAAACAATTTTGAAAATTTAACCTATAAATTTACGTTTCATTACAGTTTTTTCCACATTCTCATTTTCAATACATTTCTCCGTTAGAGGGCATTATTTGTGTGCCGCATTTTGAAAACATAATTTCGCATTAGGTCTACATTTTAGCCCCTTTTCTGTGTCCTGCACAGAGATAGGTTTCCTGTAGCTGCATGACCAAGAAGTCTGTCTCCTTCCTTTCTAAAAATGTCAGGATTTCATTAATCACTTCTACACATACTAAAGAAACTGAAAAGTGGTCAAAACCCTTCACTGCATATATTTCAATATCACAAGTAAGCCAGCCACACCTCTGTTTTAGCAGTGTTGTATGCAAAGTACACAGGACATGGTAAATAAGATCTTTTAAATTTTTTTTTGAGCAGGAAATTTATAGACTGCATTAAATTTCCAAAATTTATCTTTGCACTACCTAATAAATACATAGAGATGAACCAAGTTTAGTTTACATTCAATTGAAGTATCAATTTTTGTTTTGCATTTTTGGCTATTTCACTAGAATCTTCATAGAAATCAAGGATAGGGTTTGACACTCCAGTGTTCAAGTCAAAGTACCTACAAAGTCAAAGAACATTTTTTTAAGTTGTTGCTATGATCCTGCATTCTCCACATACCATGTTATACTGTAGAAATTGTGGTTGTTGCCAAGACCTGATGGAATCTGAGCTGTGCTGTAAACGGCTAACATACTTGCTATTAAACCATTCCCTTTTGTTTGCCTAGGCAAGTATTTTTAATTGGAATACAGATCAGCAAATATAAACTTGGTATCATAATCAATTGGAAGCTACAATAACCTGTATTTATTGGGATGCTCAGGAGACAATGCTTTATGTATTTAGAAGTAGTTGTCTGTCTCATTTTGAATATTGAGATTCAATCTTGATGTGCTCTCACAGCCTCTTCTCAAAATGCTCAGACACAAATTATTTTCTGCTTGCAGTTTTATCCATTTGAGACTCTTAATTAGTCATGTTTTTAGTCCCTATATTTTGAGCTGTTATGTAACTATTATACTTCCGCCCCCCCCCACACACACACACTTCCACACCCACCACTGAAATCCAGCGGGCCTCTCAGGGGCTTGGGTACTTAAGTACTGAAACTGGGACAGTTTTGGGTAAACAAGAGTAGGGAACCACCCAGCATCTAGGTCGGCGTCACGGTTGCCTTTCACTATATGGTGGTGGTTTCTCATCTTGTAATGTGTGGCGTACAACCAGAGGTTCGTTATTTGGACTGAACACTTTTTGTTTCAAGTGGTTCGCCACACCTGAGTTTTAGTCAGTTTTCTTTCCGACTTTGTGATTTAGGACAATGCTCCTTAAAGTGTGGAAACAACGAGTGAGACACAAAAACAATACTTCACATCTCAAGGAATTGACAGTTTAATATCTCTATAGAAAAAAAGAAATACTATTGATGGCGACAATGTGTACATATTGTCGTCATCTGCATTCATAACAAATCTGGAAAAGAAAGTTGAGCCATTTCTGAAGTAAGCATTTGCAAGACTTGAACTTGGATTTGAATCCTAGTAGATTCAGGTTAATTTCAGTAATCAGGCACCTGATTTTACACAGAGAATGTTATCGAAATTTCACATTTTGTCTGTAATATAGATAAAAAATGTTTACTAATGATTATTTCTACGTTAAACTTCAAATTATTATGCTGATAATAGTTTCCTTAATTCAACAATAATGAAAACTATCTGCTTAGTTTCTTGGGTTGTTTGAGTGTAAAATTTTTTTTTTGAGTGTACAATTTTTTGAAACAAGAAACTGAGTGTCATCTTATAGATGACAATACTTTCTTTTATATAAGCAGTCAAAATAATTAGTTATGGACATCTTTCCTTGGCTGGCCTTATATAAACATCTGGCTTGCATTCTCCCATGCTGTTTGTCCACAGCAATATTATTATTACATAATAAAACAATATGAAGAAATATGCTGTGGGAGAAATATGGGGAAAATTTTCCTTCAATTTCTGTATGTGTGTGTATCCATTTATTGCCAAGTATTTTTTCATCATTCTCTGTATCTATACCTTACACGACATTGGATTTTGTGTGTTAATTAGCATGTTTCAGGTTTTATTAATGTATTTTCATACCTAAATTTCCAAAAAACCTAACATAGTTGTTGCTCATCTTTACCTACCTGTTGTACTCTGGGATCTACGTAAATTTCCCATTGATGCAGTTTAAAATACACAAAATGGTGTCTTTTGTTGAAAAGTATAAGTCTCAGTTGCTTTAATTCATTGCAAGCGTGATTTCCATTTTACTACTCTCTGAGTGAGAAATTTTATTTTTTTCTATGTCAGGTGCTAAGGAAGGATTTAAGCCACTATTTGCTTATCACCTTATTAAGTTAACCCTTAAGAAGGTAACTCACATCCTACTTGTCTAACCTTGACTTCTTTTCCCCTAGGTGTGCAGTATTCTGTTCTCGGAATCACTATTCCTGGAGTGCCTGCTCTCTGCTTGCACTGATTTTTGCCATGTAGATGTTCTCCTGTCCTCTCTGGCCAGTACAGCTCAAGTAGCACACTTTAAAATTATTTCGTCTCCTTAGCAAGTAATTCCGAGCATTTGTTACCCTTTCTATCTCTCTGTACCTCTCTCCATTGTGTCCAGAAGAGCAATTTGTCTGCTTGGCCAGTTGTTCTTCCTGAGTGGGAAGCGCTTGAAGTCAGAGATTGCACCTCATTCACTTGTCTCAGCCTGCAGCAGCCTGAAACATGCTCAGTCAAGATATGTCCACTGGAACGATTAATTCCAATCTACTTCTTTACTTATTTTAGCTCCTACAAATAAGAAATGATTCAAAGCAGCATAGAATTTACTCCATTCTAATCCCTAGAAGTACTTTTCAACCCTTATAGGAAAAATCTCATTTTTGTCTAAACATTTCTCAGTTTCTCACTATTTGACCATTTGGCACATAATTTCCTTTTAGCGCTGCTTTCTCTCCAGCAACTGCTGTAATCCTCAATTCCATTCGGGCTTGAATTCATTCAGTCTTATTTCTACTGACTACCGTTGCTCAGTTTCTTCTCTGTGATCTAATATCTTTTCAGCGGAAGCCACCTACATCGCACTTCACACTCAGAAGTGATTGTTCTCAGAAGTGCCAGCTTGCTTATCACTCTCTTGAGGCATTAACAGATTATTCCCTGAAGCCTGGTGCTTGCAGATCAAGAAGTGACCTTGTTGGATCCTCTGCCTCAGAGTATCTGGTAAACATTTGAGGTGGATAGATGAGATCCTGATGAGCTCTTCTTAGCCTGCATATTAATCATCTTCTACCTTAGATGCCAGGTATTTTCTTTTTCTCTTTTTTCTACATATAATTACATACTTCTTTTACCCTGGTCAAATTGGATTATCTTTACCCAAATAAACTGGTCTTCACACATCCTTCTCATACCATTTTTGGGCTCACTTCAAGCAACTGGATACTTTAATAGTGTAAGACAATACATTGTAGTTAAAACTGTAGCCTCTCAGATCAAACGGACTTGTGTTTGAATCCTAACTTTATATCTTACTTCATCACCTAAATATGTTTTGTTTTGTTTTGTTTTGTTTTTTGGTGCTGGGAATCGAACTCAGGGCCTCTAAATATGTTTTCTTGGATAATTTTCTTATAATTTCTAGTTCTATTGCTTTCTCCTTAACTGAGAACAACAGTAAGATCCATCTTCTAGGGCTCTTATGGAGAATACATGCAACAATGTACATAAACTCCTCGGACTTTTCCTGGAATATGTTAAGGGCTCAGTAAACCACAGTGGTTATTTGTGATATTGTTCTGGAGGACTTCTAGCTTCTGTGAGATGGAGTAAAGCTAAGTGGGATGCTCCAAGGCTCCCTGAGTTCAAATACACAAGTATCTCTTTCTGGATTATAAAAATGCTGACTGAGACAGAGTGAAACAGAAAACAAGGGACAAAGGCAATGATTTAAGTTCCCTCCTTGTGACTTCTTGACAAATTCTGTGTATTTTTATAGGCTTAAAAATTCTAAGCACTCAGTAATCAATCCATCAAAGTTTGGGACAGATAAAACCTAAAATTCAGACATAAATTTGGGCTCATTTTCATACATTTACTTTAAATTTTTGTTATCATTATAGAAAGTTGTGTGCTAACTGCTTATAGCTTAAATTGTCTTTTTCCTTTTTTAATTTATATTTAACTGGTACAAAATATAAAAATTATGCATATTATACATATTAATGGGTTATCATGTAATGTTTAGATACCTGCATAATGTTTAAATCAATTTAAAGATATCTCCTCAAATACCATTTTTTTTATGCTGAAAACTTTCAAAACCCTTTTTTTTCTAGCTTCCAAAATGTACAATACATTATTGTTTTGTACAGTCAACTGATGAATGGGTAGAGAAAAAGAATATGTGCTACATGTATACAATGCAATATTATTTGGCCATAAAAGAGTGAAATCCTATCATTTGCAGCAACATGGGTAGAACTTAGGATCATTATGTTAAACACATTCATTCAGGCTCAGAAAAACAAGTAGCACAGGATCTCGCTTCTATGTGAAAGCTAAAAAAGTTGATCTAATGAACCCGAGAGAGTAATGGTGGTTACCACAGCTGGAGGGAGCGAGGAGGGGGAGGAAGGGATGGGAAAAAGATGATCAATGAATACTGAGTTACCAAATTGCCCCTTGGAGGCTACCTTTTAAATGAAGACAACATGCACATATCCCTGGTTTTGCTGCATACGTTTTGTAAAGACAATAAACCATTTTCTTTAGCACCGTAATATTCTCACCTGAAATTAGTAAAATTTGAATTACTTCAGGGATAAGTATTGAACTTTTATAACCCTTTAAAATTCACTGGATGAAATTCATTGCATTTATTTAAAAGGCCATTGTTTTTCTTTTTTGTGTTCTTGGAATTCTTCAGGGGTGGTTTTAGAATGGTGGCTTATTATAGAAAAGTTGTATTCTTTACTCCAGCGCTATTGATTACTGCTTCTGGGTTTCAGTGTGAATTTACGATCTCCTAACTGGAACTAGCTGAACAATTGCTAAGATCAAGTAGGTAGCATGACAATTGTATTGATTTAGAAATACAGTGAATTTGTTTTGATTCAGAGTCTAACTGCAATCTTTGGGGCAGCATGCTTTCACTTTGGATTTTTTAGCCACATTTGACTTTAAGTGTTGACAGTAATCTTGTCTGATTCAAGCAAAATTCTTTTTCTTGACTTGTTTCCTTTGCCTCACATTGATCCTAAGCACTATTAACAAATCTGGTATGATTTATTACTGAGGCTATGGCAAAGGCCTTCACATTCTTCTCTATGGCTGTCACCATGAAGCCCATTGAGAAAAAAATAAATAAATAAAAGATTTCCAGTAATTGAGTGGAGAAAGGTGTGGGTCTGAGACCTTTAACTATTCTAAAAGAAGTCATTTTAGCAAAATTAATTCATGTTGGGAGGTGGGAGAACTGGTGCTTTATTTTTAATTTTAAGGGGATTTACACCACATTCTTGCTTCTTAACAAAACAGTGGTGGCAATAGGGCACTACCTGCCAACATTAACTGATGTAAAACAGACTTGAAGAACTCATTCCATTGTCTACCCTAAAATACCTACTCATTATACACATCCCAGTGGTGACAAAGGCTCTTATTTTTTCTGTAAATGTCAGCCAAATCCTGGTTTGTTTTTTCCCTATTAGAATTTCGAAGGTTATCCAAAACAATGTTTCACAGAAATTCTAAGGAGGTGTTCCTGTTGAGCATATGACCTCTGTGACTTGCTCGTTGTTATGGTGCCCTTTCGTGCAGGACCTGACCGACTCACCCTTTGATAGTTAACCTTGGAATTCAGTAATGGTGTCTAGCTTATATGTAAACTCACACAAATTTGTGGCCTGCAAAATATAATTGCAAAGTTACTATTTAAGCTTCGGGAAAAAAGCTATTATTAAAGCTAAAAAAAAATCCTACAAACCATAATCGAATGTGCAGCATTTTTCTTGGATTTAAAATATCAGTGTACCTTTTTATACCTAATCTTTTAAAACAAGGATTCATAGCAGATAATTGCTGTTTTATTTGAGGGGACTTGAAATTTTAGTGACAAACACTTAAGGTAATGAAACCTACTCAACCGATATTTATTATTTTTGCTCTGTTTGTGCTCAATCTTGTTGTCAACAAATTTGTATGAGTATGAAATTAATATATATATATATATGAAAAGTATAATAGGAATCTTCTTACTAAAAACTTCTACTTAGAATTCCATGAAATTCTATGATAGCAATAGTTCTCTCCTTTATATCACGAGACCTGGGATGATGAGGCTGAAGGATAGAAGGTAGAGGGATGTTAGCCTTAATTATAATGCATTTGTGAAGCCCTACAATTTGAATATTTCAATATGGTGTCAATTTTATTGCCTCTGATATTAGAATGAAATGAATAGAAATAAAAATGGTTTATGGAATCTATCTTCTCCATACACCCTGATGCTAGAACATAAGGCCCGTTTCCCCCTCTTTCCTTGGTTCTTTGTGTTGCTCTACCTGGAATTTTCTTTCTTTCATTTTGCCCAACTAATCCATACCATTTTTGTTGCACTAGCAAATGTTCTAGCTTCTATGTAAAGCTTAACTTGCTCGCTTCACTTCTGATTATTCTTTCCTCCCTTTAAAATTCTAGAACAGTCATAGGAGTAATAATTTTTTGTTGTTGTTTTTGTTTTTTTTGAGACAGGGTCTTGCTGTGTAGTTCAGACTGGCCATAAATTCACTGTGTAGCCCAGGCTGGCCTTGAACTTGCAGCAGTTCTTCTACCTCAGCCTTCCAAGTGCTGGAATTCCAGGCACGACCCCACATGCCCACCTAATACCAATGATATTCTCATTGAACCTATTCTTCCATATGTCTTGTCTCGGCTAGAGTGTAAATTCTTTGAGTTCATGAAGTGAGACCATTAAATGTACCTTTTAGATCTTTCTCTTTTCTATCTCCCATTGAACACTTCATAAATGTATACAAGAAATGAGTTAGAAGACAATTAATGATCATCTTCATTTAACTGTACAATTTTCCCAGGAAGAGGCTGTTGAATGCCACTAAAAAACATAGTATTTATTAATCACAAAGATGGTGTATCTCATAATTGCAAAACACTAATTGTTACAGACTTCTCCCTATTTAAAGTCAGACTCTCCTGTCTGTTGTATGGAATGAAACATCATTACCAAAAATTTTAAAAGTCTTATTTATAGAGCAAGAATACTGAAAATAGACAACACATCTGTTACTGACTTTGGAGTCCAGGTAATTGTTCCCTTAACTAGAGACACAGTAGACCCACAATAGACCCACCATAGACCCAAATGTGCTCTGTGAGATTAGATGAACGGGAATTTTGGTGCACTTTTTTTGTTTGTTTGTTTTAAGCACACAAATGCTGTTTTGTTGTTCTTGCTTGTTTTTTGCTGTTACTATTTAAGAGGTTTTCTTTTCTCTTTCTCTCTAAAAGAAGCACAGGAAGCATATAAAGGGAGGAGTATCTGACCTCAGACAAAATAAGAAAATGTAACTAACAAAGCCTTTTTGGACAGTGCAAAGAAAAAAAAGAAACACATGACATAAATCTTGAGAACAGTATTTGGATGAAAAAAATGAGGCTTTCTGAACTTCTTGGGAAAATAAAAACAGAGCTATAAATGTATTACTCTCTCTCCTCTTTTTAATCATCTGCAACAGTGATCACAAATAATAAAATCATTAAGAGCCTTTATAGCTATGACTATTTTTCACTCAATCTAAATTTGTTCTTGTAACTTTTTGACAGCACAAAAAGGCCAATAGTTAATATAGCAGATATTCTTCTTGATAAATCCTTGAGTCATATTCTCTCTTCTTTAAGAATCCTCCCTCCTAAAAACCCTGCCAATATCCAGTTAGGTGTTCACCAAACACATATTCAGTACAGGTAGTTTGCAGATCTAGTATATGAGGTGTGATAGAAAAATACAGTGGATGTTTAAATAAAAAATTATTACAGTAACTTATTACAGTTACAGTATAATATAAACATACGTTGCCATTAATTCCTCTCTAAGTGCTCCCCTCGCTTGGAACACACTTATTCTATCTGTCTTGCCACTTTCTGAAGCAGTTCTGGAAGTCGTCTTTTGTGAGTCTTCAGTTGTGCTGCTGTGGCCACCTTAATGCCCTGAATCAATTCAAAATGCTTACCTCCTTTTATGCTCATTTTTTACTTTGGGGAAGAGGCGTAACTTTCATGGTGCAGATCTCTGAGTAAGGTGGATGAGGACACACCATAATGTTTTTATGAGTCTGCCTTTCTGTTGGCTGGCACTTGGCATCAGCATTCACCGTATTTTTGATCACACTCATGAAATAGGACTTCTGAAAGTGCCAAGAATGAGGGGTAAGTGTATTTTAAAAAGGGCTAGTATTTCGAGGGTAATACATTAAAAATTTTTAAATATTCACAGTATGAATATTTTAAATATTGATCACACTCATGTATTTTCTATCAGGAGAAATTTCTTAATGCAAATTACTAAAGAAATAAAGAAAGAAAGTAAATAACTAGAAGAATGTAGCATAAATGCTGATGCAAGTTCCTAGAGAATGTCACAGAAAATTCCAGGATTGGCTAATGCTAATGCTGAAGTGGAGATATATCGCAAATGGCTATTTGCTCAGGTGGAAATAGAGCATGTAAATAGATATTGCAACAGGCATGTAGAGACTACTACCTGTTGTTTTTAAAATATTCCTTAAAAATAATCTTGTAGCACTTTAAATCGTGGATACAACATCACATTTTTAAAAAGAAAAATCGTGATTTTGTGTCTTTTAAGTGAGAATTCTAACAAGGAGACAGCAATAAGAATTTGAAATGTTACAGATTCAAATAAAGAGAAACTTGAAATGTAGTTGGTATCTGGAATTTGCTTCGTTGAGCTAGTTCTTGAAATTAGCCCCCCTGCTTCCTTCAAGGGAGCTGCAAATTGAAAATACGAACCATGTCATCTGGCTCTTCAGACGGGGTTTTGGTAGCATCATTCTTTCCAGTTAATTTTTCTCATGGGATAAATGCTATTACGTGACTTAACAAGGGTGTGCGAGGTGTCATCATGAGATTAATGTCAGTGACAGTGATTCCTTGCTGGTGCTTTCCATTAAATCAGAACGTATAACTCATTCCCAACTGCACACAATCTCAAATGTTAAAAAATTTGCTCAGGTTTCCAAATCCCTGAATCCTCATTGATGAGTTTGGTGATGATCTTCACTGCCCAAGATTATCATGTGAGTAGCAATGAAATGTACAGCACTGATACTCGGGATCTCCATCAGCAGTATATATCACCGTTAATTTTACTTTATATTCTCAGCAAGCTGAACCTTTGAAACTGTGCCAAAAATACAGGGAAATAGATAAAACCAGAGAAAACCTCACCAACTGTATATTTGATTTATTTCTAGAAGTAAACTTTTTCTATTCATAGTCTAGATTCATTATATGTTTTTATTCATTGTATATATTTTTGTAAGTATGTAAATTTACTCTTTACTAAGTACCATTTACACAAAGAAAAACAAACAAATGTGTTTTTCCTCCCCAAAGTTCATAGGCAGCTAGTTAATTAATCTTTCACTATTTTCTGCTTCAAGTTGCTGTACCCTAAAGATAAATTTGAGTATGTATATCTTATATCCCCAGATTTGTTTCTTAAATTAGAAAGGCTAATCGGAAAAAAGAAACATTTTTTCCAGGAAATGCAGCAAAGATACTTTGGTTTTGCATATATTATTCTAAAGGTGATATGTAGATAAGGTTTTTCATGAGAAAAAGCAATTCACATCTTCTAGTTTGATTTGGTTAACTACATTATTGTGTTTTCACCTTCCATCTCTCACTGTCAAAATCCTATTGAAAAGTTAAGATAGATATTTATTAAGAAATGTATCCATAATAGTGGCTTGTGGGAAAATAAATTACCATACTGCATCAGAAATATTGAGATATTCCTGAGAAATAATAAGTTAAAAAAAACTGTGAAAGAGAGAAAGACATAGAAAGAGAGGGGTAGAGAAGAAAGGAGAAGTTTATTGCAGAGGTGAGATCAGTGCTTACTGTCAAAGCAGCAGAAAAATGCTGAACCTGGAGACAATTGCAAAGGGGTTCCTATTGGAATAAATAAATATGGGGCTATTGGTGAAAGGTCAAGAGAAGCCAAGAAACAGAGAAGCAAAACAACTGGAACCTCTGTGAAGCCAACAACATGAAAAAGAATAAAATTCAAAGTAGAGCGATGATTCCAGAAGAAGCAGGCAGAAGATGATCCCAGAAGAAGTAGGTGATAGTAAATGGAAAAAAATAGAAGCTAAAGAATTAAAAAAATCAATTTATAATTCTGAGGGAGAACATACTATTCTGAAAAAGAGCAATTGATGGCTATAAAATATTTCTCAGGAATTAGAATATAATAGTTACAACTAAAAATTTAACAAGATGACTGAAAAATCACAGGATATAGTTGAAGAATTTATTAGAAATTGGTAGAAGGGATGAAAGAAGGTGAAGCAAAAAACTGCATGTAAGATACAGAATACTGATATAAGAAAGCACATCTATCATTATTTATTGTTAAACTAATAGGACTTTCAGCGCAAGATAAAAAGAGAATAGGCAAAAGAAACAAAGATAAGATACGAAAAATTGCATCAAGATTAGGAAAGACTCATACCTTCACATAAAGTACTAAGCAGAACTTCTGAAATTTCTGAATTATGAGAATTAAGGGAATAACTGAACTGCATCCCTCTACCATGGAATGGCACTGAAACTCTTACCAGACTTACATCAGATTCTTAATCAGGAGGATGAAGATGACATGTCTTCAAAGTGCTCTGGGAAAGCAATGCATATGCACAATATGCCACTTCAGATATACTGGTATGCTACTTCAGATACACACACACACACACACACACACACACATATGCACTGTATCTGAACAGAGTTGCTCAACAGAGGAATGTGTGGAAAAATGAATAATGAACAAATGTAAGAAAAAGTGGTGAATAAAACAAAAAAAACCTTTGTAGAGATTCTAAACAATTTCTCTCGTAGCTCTGTAACTTAATACAATGTAAGAAGATTCCCAATATGTAAAGACACTATAAAAATGCAAACAAGCAAACCCAATCTGGAAAAAAAATTTCCATATGATTTCAATAAAATATCGTAAACAGTGTAGGTAATAAAATACTGAGTGTCTTGCTTCAGTAAAAAAGAGTGTGGATGTAGTTCAATT
The DNA here is from genome assembly GCA_004026905.1 of Hystrix cristata. Classification (NCBI taxonomy): domain Eukaryota; kingdom Metazoa; phylum Chordata; class Mammalia; order Rodentia; family Hystricidae; genus Hystrix; species Hystrix cristata. The sequence goes on along the minus strand of PVJO010008507.1, from coordinate 54,479 downwards.
CTTGATATTAAAGGACAAATTAAAATACATTTGCAAAATATTATGGGTAGGCTCTGGAAAGTGTGGTACATGTAGTTTCTAATATACGAAGCAACAAAAATAATAAAATTAACTAATCAAACTACCACAAAAAGATAAATATATTTAATAAATAGAAAACAGACAGTAAGATAGCAAGCAACTGTAAAATGTGTCAATAAACATAAACTGAATAAGTTGAATCCATTTTAAAAAGTACCTTTTTTTGGAGGTCTTGGAGACTGAACCTAGGGCCTCGCACATACTAGACAAGAGCTCTACACTGAACAACATCCCCAGCCCTAAAAAACCTCCACTATTTTAAAGATATCATTTAAAAGCTACATTTTAAAATTATTCAAGATGTATCACAAATAACCTCAGAAGGATGAAAAAATAAATTACATAAATACTAAGAGTGGTGATAATTATAACTGATTAAATATGAAATAAAATAAGTAATTATTGTCGATAATGGTCATACTGCAGCACTGTGGAGCATTGGAAGCTCTTCTTCCAATGGGCATGTCTACACACAATAACTATCCTCTCTCCGTCCCTCCGTCCTCACAACCTTCCTCTGGTTTGGTAACTATTATTCTGTTCTGCACTTCTTTGTGATCAACTTTTTAGCTTTCATGTATATATGAGAACATGTTATATTTGCCTTTTTGTGTCTGACTTATTTTACTTAACATAATGTCCTCCAATTCCAGGTTGCTACAAATGACAGAATTGCATTACCTTTTATATCCCAAATATGTGTCTATATATATGTATATATATCACATTTTCTTTGTTTATTCATCCACCTAGGTTTGCTGTTGTGAAAAGCAATAAACAGGTGAGAAGAGATGTCTCTTCGATGGGGATTTCAGTTCCTTTGGGTATATAATATTTTTTTGTCTTTTTGACAATATTCATTCTAACTGTGATGAGATATCTCACTGTGATTTTCATTCATATTTCCCTAATGATTAACGATGTTGAGCAATTTTTCATATACTTGTTGGCAATGGTTCAAATTAAGACGGTTGTACAGATGATATGTGTCCACAAATATATCTGTTTCTTTTAGGTTTTCCAATTATGTGGACATATAGTTGTTCATAATAGTTCCTAGTGATTTTTTGCATCTCTGTGGTGTCAATTGTAAGGTCTCCTTTTACATATTTGATTTTATTTATTTGTTTTCTCGATTACTCTAGCTAATGCTTTGTTGATTGTTTACCTTTGCAATAAACTGTTCATTTTATTCATCTTTTGCATTTAAAAAATTTTGATATCACAGTCAGAGGATATACACTATGATGTTTGTGATATATATATGTATATTTCATATAAGAGGAACCATGTGATGTTTAAGCTTGTGTGTCTGAGTTACTTCACTTAACATCATGGTCTCAAGGTGCACCCATTCCTAGGATGTTGGTTGGATATGCCACAAAGATTTTGGCTCTAAGAGGGCACTTTAGCATGGCGTCTTAAAGCTATGAGCCAAGCTGGTGATGTCTGCTAGTTATTGCTGGTCTAGGCTGAAGGGGATGTGGACGTGCACTACCTACCAGCTGGGATGCAGTTCCCTTAGATGAGGCAGGTTTATTGACAGGTTGGTGCATGTGGCAACTGGCTGTTGCCGAGGGGCGCCTGTCATACTGGTGGGCCCAGGTTGGCACAATGCAGCATGTCTGGAAGTGGGATGAGCTACCAGAGCAACATAGATCCGGGTCATACCGGTGAACACAGATGGTATGTCTGCTGATGTCCAAGGACTGCATCGTAGGTGGCTGGGGGATGACCTGGCCAAGGTCTACCTAGCTAGCTGCCTTGTAGCATTGACAGTGGGGAGCTAGGTCTGAGCATCTGCTTCTCAGGGACTCAGTGGGCCAAGCTCCTGAGAATGGGCTGCGCGACTGCTTCTTGGGGAATACTTGGTTGCATTTCAAGGGCCGCGGGAGGCCAAGCCACTCACCAAGGCCACTCAGGGTAACGGATAGGTACACAAGGCCCGCAGGGCCATCTGACTAATTTCTGGGAGACTTCATTGACTGAGCTCTTCAGGCTGTGAGCCAAAATAAACCCCTCCTCCTTTAACCAATTCTCGGAGAAAACTTTCCAGGAGAGTTGCCTGTGAAAGTCATGAAACTATACCACTCCAATGTCCTAAGTGGGCATTTAGTGTGGGCAGTAACTGATGAGGGTTCCAGCTGTGGCCCCTTTGCATACACCACCACTTTGCATAGAGTCTCCATTTCCATATGAATATGGCACATGTTATAATTAATGAGCCAATAGTGATACTTATTATTAACTAAACCCCTTTCTTTACATTAACATTCACTATTTGTGTGTTCATTTCTATGGTTCTTCACAAAGGCATAATGGCATGCACCCACCATTACAGTACTGCACAATGCAATTTTGCTACACTGAGAATCCTCTGTACTCCATCTATCTGGCCTCCTGTTCCTGCTCTCCCTATTTCTACCAACTGCTGGTCTTTTTAATATCTCTGTAGTTTTGCTTTTTCTGCAATGGCATAGTTGAAATCACATAGTATGCACCATTTTCATTTCATACTGGTTTCTTTTAATTAGAAATATATATTTAATATTCCTTTCTTCTTATAGATTTATAACACATTTGTTTTTTATTACTGAGTAATAATTCCATTGTATTAATGGACCATAGTTTATCTATTCATCTACTGAAGAGCATCTTGGTTAGCTTCTAGTATTTCTCAATTTTAGATAAAATGGATATAAACATTTGCATGCAGGGTTTGTGTAGATATTAGTTTTAAACTCAGTTGGTTAAGTGCCTAGGAGTACAACTGCTGGATTATATGGTAAGACTATGTTTAGCTTCATAAAATCCTGCCAAATTATCTGTCAAAGTAGCTATACAACTTTGCATTCCTGTTATCAGTAAATGAAAGTTCCTGTTCTCCATCCTTCTTAACATTGGTATTGCTAATATTGCAGATTTTAATCACTAATGCTTATGATTCTCTATGCCATTAAGCATAACACAAAAATGATTTCTCATAACGGCTGGACATGGACATTTGTAGTACCTCTTCCCTTGGTCTATACTAACACTGTGGTGGCAGCAGCTTTGTTCTTCTAGAATGGTAGTTAAGTATCCTCATTCTTCTTTATGCTTCTCTGACATCATCGTATTGGAGAAAGAGACAGTTACTGCTAGGTGGCATGGAAACACAGGGTTCATATATGGTCTCCAGTTCTGCTGCAGTGAAGTTTTATTACTTACAAAAGGGAATGGGAGTCTTGGATCCCTACTTAATATCTACTAACACAATCTCTACAGGATCATTAGAGTTACCTTTTCTAAGCCTTGTGAGAATGGAATTCTGAGGTCCCCAGTTGGGCTTTGCAACTGTGAATTAGAATGGGACCATACCATCTTCTCTTGTTTTGAGCTGGGGTGAGGCAGTTGTTGTCTAAAAGTTCTATATCAATAAGATGCCCTTTTCCTTGTTGCTTTGCTACAGCCAATGATATTTTATTGGGGATTTTTTATTCACTCATCGTTTCCCAGCTACTGCTTTTTAAAGATCTTAATTTGGAATATATTATGGGGAAAAAAAAAACAGGAAAATCATTACCATGTTCTTCTTTGAGACCAAGGTAACTAGCTGATCATCTTTCATTCCATATTTCAGCCTTCTCTTTGTTATTTTTTGCTTTGAGCAAAGGAGACTTAGTGTGTGTGAGTGTGTGTGTGTGCGCACGCGCGCGCACGTGTGTGTTTTACCACACTTGATCTTAGCCAAAAGGCCGAGAAGCGATACGTGTGTGTTTTAAAGCTTTTATTTTAACTTAACTGATGGGATAGGGAAATATGTATCAATTTCATCTCCCCAGAAGCAAAAGTAACTCTACAGCTAGTATCAAAATTTCTACTTTATTATATTATTTAATTATTACTTTGAATATATATATTTTTATTCTGAGATGACGCTAAGCTAAATTGTTTTGAGAAAAATTTTATACATTAAGGTTATTAACTCTTTTACCTCATATGAATAAATATTTTTCTGAAATATTTTATTTGACTATTAACTGTGTTTATGGTATTTTGGGGCCATATAAGTTTTAAAACTCTCAATGGGAAAATCTCTATAATAGTTATCCTTTATGAATTTACCCATTGTTTTGAAGTAATATATTTTATGACCATTCTATAATTCAATAAATTTTTATGAATGTTTTATTCTCTTTTCGGTTTGCTGATTTTGGTTTAACTTCGTATTTAATTATTTAATCCATATGGAATTTATGTGTGTGTGTAATGGAGATGAAGTTATAACTTAATATTATATATTCCTCAAAGACTTGACAAAACCATGCTGTTAGCCTTGTTAAATACTCTTTCCTTTCTTTAAAGTCTAGGATTAGCTCCTTGTGCTTGATTTCCCTGCTCTGATGCTATTCCTCTGACACACTTTTCTGCACTGGAATTTCTAATAAGATCATAGATCTATTTGAACGTAGGCTTTTGTTTCTTTTTCCAGACTTTCTCAACAAGTAAGATCCCACCTCCAAAGTCTGGGGATTTAGCTCAAGTGATAGAGTGCTTGCCTAGCATCCTCAAGGCCCTGAGTTCAAGTCCCAGAACCCCCTCCCCCGCAAAAAAAAAGGTCCCACCTCCACAGTTCATTTATTTATAATTCTCAAAAATTTTCCTTCATCACAGGGCAGCTCACTGCATGGAGATAAAAAAAATGATTAATGTTTATTTTGCTTCCTTTAAAAAATGGCACTGCCCATTAAGCTACAGGTAAAATACTGAAGAAGAGATTGTGTAAGAAGTTTGAATACTGAAACAGAATGAAGAAAAGAAGGATCATTGATAATAATTAATTAAGACATGAATTCTATAAATTAATTTCATTTTGTCTTAGCTAAAACGACATTAAAAAAAGCAAACATAAACATTCATTATGATATTGAAAATACCTTGCTTTGCCACGTGTAAGTTATGTATCTAAAAGAAATTTAATTTACTCTGTTGAATCTGTTTTTTTTTTTTTTTAGTCAATAATGTTAGGGTAGTAAAGCTTACTTTATGGTTTTGTTGGAAAGAATAAAGTTTTAAAATGATAATTTAGATCACTATATCAGTCACAGAACCTTGACAACTACTGTGCGATTAATAATTATTGGATCCACCTTTTATGGAAAATTAAAATCTGTGTGATATAACAATAAAAATTTTCTATCATTTACTGATACACCAGATACATTGAAAATATTATTTTCAAATTTTATTAATAACATCTATGAACTAGGTATTATTTTAAATTCCATTTTGCAGGTAGGAAACTAGAGAACAGAATGTGAACTCTTCAGTTTAAGGTTACTAATTTGTACTAGGAAGACTGGTATGCAAATCCCAAGTCTGCTAGATGCTGACCCTAGATCTCTTATTCTTAAAACCTAAGCTATTTTTTCTAATGAGAAAAATTGTATAAATACAGGTAGGTTTGGCAAACTAAATTTGAGCTTCACCTACTGATTCATTTTCACTTTTCCAAATGTGTGTAAGGCATTAATTGTGTATAGTGCTAGATTGATTTCTGTCTGTCTGGTGTACCGATGTGCATACAACATTTATTTAGCTAAAGAACTGAGTAATAGTCTAGGAAAGAGATCAGGAAACCAGAAAAAAAAAGGCATTCAAGAAAGGAAGTCAGTAAAGGCTGTTGTGAAAAAACCTTGACAGTGCTCCTGGAGGTGCTGGTATAGTCGTTTATGGGCTTATACCTCAAAATAAGAGAAAAGAGATTTTATAACTCCAGATGAAATGAAGTGGAGGCATCATTCAATAATAAAAACAAGAAATAGGAACACTGGAGAGGAGTAAGAAAAAGTGTCACTATTTGCCAACAAACTGCTGTTATATTTAGAAAGATGTAAAGATTACACTTAAAATTATTTTTTAAATTTTATTTTAATGGTACATTTTAGATGTACATATAGATAACATTCATCATAGGGAATTTGTACCTGTACATGATACATCTTGTTGCTTCTTTTTTTCCCATTCCCCTTCCCTCACCCCCTTCTCCCTCCTTATTTACAAAAGATTTGTTTCCATTTTTTCCTTCCATTTCTTATTTCTTTTGTCCCTCTGTTCCTTTCCCCCTCCCTTGTTCCCTTTCCCATTTGGACGTTTTCTTCCCTTTCCCAATATAATACATTTTAGTCTTTATTTACACTTCAGTTCCTCACACCAGAGAAACAATGCGGTATTTAAACACGTGTGTCCGATTTATTTCACTTAAGAGTATGGTCTCAAGATGCATCCATTTATCTAGGAATATCTCAAGCTTATCATCCTTTATGGCAGAGTAGTACTCCATTGTATAAAAAAACCACATTGTCTTAATCCATTCTGCTGTTGATGGGCATTTGGGCTGCTTCCACGATTTAGCTATTACAAACTGTGCTGCTATAAACATGGGTGTGCATATATCCCTGTGGTATAATGATTTTAATTCTTTTGGGAAGATATCAAGAAGTGGAATAGCTGGGTTGAATGGAATCTCTAGTCCTAGTTCCCTGAGGAATCTCCGCACTGATTTCCATAGCGGCGGTACCAGTCTACATTCCCACCAACAGTGGAGAAGGGTTCCTTTTTCTCCACAGCCCCTCCAGCATTTGTTATTGGCTGATTTGTTGATAATAGCCACTCTTTGTGGAGTGAGGTTCAACATTACTGGTCATTCGAGAGATGCAAATTAATACACTTAAAATTATTAAAACTGGTAAACTGAGTAAAGTAGCAGAATACAAAATCAACATACAAAAATCACTAGCATTTCTATACACCAATAAGAAACAAAAAGAAATCAACAATACAAAAAAAGTAAAACTCTACAATAAAAGTATGGCATTGATAAAAGAAATTGAAGCATCAGAAAAAAAAATGGAAAGGTATCTCATGTTCATGGATTGGAATGGTTAATATTATTAAAATATCCACATTCCCCAAAGGAACCTACCATCTGATGCAACTGTATTGAAATTCCAATGGCTTTCTTCACAGAAATTAAAAAAAAAAACTTAAAACTCATATGGAACCACAAAAGACCTTGAATAGCCAAAGCAGTCTTGAGCAAAAAGAACAAAACTGGAGGCATCATTCTGTTTGACTTCAAAATGTACTGTAAAGCTATCATAACCAAAACTACGTAATAGTGGCATAAACACTGACATACAGATCAACGCAACAGAATAGAAAACTCACAAATAAGCCAACATATTTATAGCTAACCGATTTCAACCAAGACATTAAGAATGTAAATTGAAGAAACGCTTCAGCACATTGGTATGGACAATGACATTTTTGGATAAGACTCCAAAAGCACAAGCAACAAGAGAAAAAAATAGACAGATAGGATTATATCAAATTAAAAAGCTTTTGCACTGCAAAAGAAACAACAGCATGAAGGGCACACTTACATGATGGAAGAAAATATTTTTAACTATTCATTTTAGAAGGGATTAATATTTGGGATATAAGAGGAACTCAAAACAACTAAACAAGAGAGCACCAAACAGTCTTATTAAAATGTGTACATTATTTGAGTAGATATTTCTTGAAAGACACTGAAATGGCTGATAAGTGTTTGAAAAATTCTCATCATCACTAACCTTCAGAGAAATGCAGTCGAAATCCCAAAATATTATTTCATCTCAGTTATAATGGCTGTTATTACAAAGACAAAAAAATGACATATTGGTGAGGTTGTGAAAAAAAAGAGAATTCATATACACTGTTGATGAGAATATAAATTAGTATAGCAATTATGGAAGACAATACAATGGTTCCTTAAAATAACTAAAAAAGAGAACTACCCTACAATCCAGCAATGCCATTCTGGATATATATCCAAAGAGAAGGAAATTAGGATGTTTAAGAGATGTCTGTGTTTATATTTATTGTGGCACTATTCACAGTAACTAAGATCTGGAATCAACCTAAATACCAACCAGTGAATGAGTGGGTAGGGGTGGTGCATGCCTGGAATCCCAGCTCTGTAGGAGGCTGAGATAGGAGTATTGCAAGTTTGACTCTCACCCGAGGAACAGAGCAACACCGCGTATCAAAATAAAAAAGAGCTGGGGATATAGCTCAGTGCAAAGGCCTTGGATTCAATCCTTAGTACCACCAAATATAAAAATAAATTTTAAAAAGTGTAGCATATATTCCATCATAGTCATTTTCTTGTCACTTGCACACAGTGTCTGGCACTCACATCTCAAAGGAAGAGAGGTATACTTTGCCACACATTTTCAGTCTGTAGGTCCCTGGTTCCAAGCCAGGTCAGGGTGGCAGAGCAGCATAGTGGAAGAAAAGCTGCTCACATCATGGTAGGCAGGAAGCAGAGAGAAGAAAGGAGGAACCAGGGAGCCTCTTCCAGGCTACAACCCCAGTGGCCCGCCTCTTACCACCAGGCCCGGCCTCCCAACACCAAGCCCGCTCTGGCGCTTCCATAACCCAATGACCTTCCACACACCCCTGCTTCTGACCGCATGCTTTTGGGGGGGACATCCAGATAGAAAGCGTAACATGTACTCAATACATATTACCCAGCCATAAAGGAGAATGAAATCCTGTCTTCTGTAGCAACATGGATGAGCCTGAAGGACATTATGTGAGATGAAGTAAGTTAGACATTGAAAGAGATATGCCAGATGTTCTCATTCACATGTGGAAACTAAAAAATGTTGATTTCATAGAAATGGAATGTGGAATAGCATTTATCACAGAGTGAGAAGGATAGAGGAGAGGGAGGGTAAAAGAAAAGCTGGTTAAAGAACATAAAAATACAGTCAGAAGGATTAAGTTTAGCATTCTATGGCATAGTAGGGTGACTATAGTTAACAATAATTATGTGTATTTCAAAATAGAGTAAAAAAGAGGATTTTTAATATTTCCAACACAAAGAAACGATAAGTGTTCGAGGTGATAAGATGTACTAATTGCCATGACATAATCATTGCACATTGTGTACACATTTGGAACTATCACACTGTACCTCATGAATATGTATAATTATTACGTGTCACTTTAAAAAAGAATTTAAAATTAAAGCCAAAAAGAGAAAAGGGGAGAGTGAGCATTTTTGTCATGCTGTGTGCACTCTGTAGTGAAGATAGCTTCCTGGCAGAGGCAGCAGTGACAAGAGGAAAAGGTAAAAATGTTTATTAAGTAGTATGATCAGAGAAGACAAAGGGGGAAAAAATAGGTGCATGTCATAAAGTAGTGAATGAATTCTGTTTGTGAGCACATATTAAACACCCTGTATGCTGGGATTCTCCATCATGAGGTGGAAAGAGGTAGGGAAATATGATATGTTTGGACATTTTTCTTTATAACACGTGATAGCTGATACCTTTTTAGGGCTACGGTTCATCAGAATTATTTGGTTTCATCAGGGTGAAGTTAGATCCAGCCAATATTTCCATTTCGTATTTACTTTGCTCCTTGAATGTGTAAATTGGCCATTTCATCCTTCCATTGTTTTCTAGAAATGATTTTTTTTTCTCTTAAAACTATCAGCTTCTTTTTTCTTGCTCAGCTGTCAGTTTAGGAAGTAACTCAGTTCAAAAGAATTGTAGGTGTTTTCAAAAGAACTAAAGAAAAGTAAAAGAAGGTATCTTTCTCTTGACATCACAGTGCTTAATGACTTAATGTGATCTTTCTACAAGCCCATTTTTCAATATGCAGTTACTACAGAGGATGTGGGGAGATGTAAATTAATTCAAGCTCAGAGATTTAAACTATAAACTATAGTAAAGGTAAGATACAGAATCATATTTTTCACGTGTGGAAAGAACTATAGGAGGCAGAATAAGATGTGGGCTTGTGTGGTCTGTGGATCTGGTTGCCCTGGTGTAAGATCAGACTTCACTTCCTATCATTTGTTCAGTTTTAGAAAAGTTACTTAGTCTTTCTGTGTCTCACACATCCTCATCTCTAATAGGAGCCCAATATTAGGAGTGACCTCATGGGGCAATTGTGCTCAAGTGTTTGGTAAATACTAAGTATCGCTGTGGAGTCCAGGCCCTTCAGTGCCACCCCCCAGAGAAGCATACCCAGAGGAATGGACAGTTTCCACTTTTTGATTCTTAGTTCAGTAAAGATGGTAACTGAGCTCTGTCAAGGTGAATACTTATCACCCTTGAAAATAAGTTCTGTTGCTAACAAGAAAAAATTGTTTGATTTATAAATTAACGTGAAATTTGTCTAATTTTTAGGCATCTGGAAATCTAAAATGAATAAATCTTTGAGACTGAGGATTTTCTTTTCACATACATCTTTCTGCCTGAAAATTTCAAAAATCAAATGTGAAAATTAAAAATATGTCATTCATATAGATTATATATTGGGAAAGGGAAGAAAGTGTTCAAATGGTAAAGGGAAAAAGGGAGGGGGAAGGGGAAAGGAACAGAGGGACAAGAGAAATAAGAAATGGAGGGAAAAAATGGAAACAAAGCTTTTGTTAATAGGGAGGGAGGACTGGGTGAAGAGCAGGGAGGGGAATGGGAAAAAAAGAAGCAATAAAATATATCACGTACAAGTACAAATCCTCTATGATGAATGTTATCACTATGTACATCTAAAATGTAACATTAAAATAAAATTAAAAACCCTTAAAAAAAGAAAGAAACATTTGTGCCTCCTGGAAATGCTCCCTATACCATGTTGTTTCTACAAAAACAGTGTCAGGCTTCAGATAAATGATTCACCCAGACTTTCTGGGCGTTACTATTTAATTTAATTATACTCTTTCCACTAAAAACAATCCTTTATCAAATCTTGCTTGGAGTTTAAACTGAAAGAAGCTTTTTTAATATTTGAAGAGAGGAGGCAACTCTGTCAGGATGTACACTGTTTTCTTAAAATTTGGGAAAATACGGAGAGATATAGCTCTTTACCTCCAGAAAGTATGTGTACACCAGTCTATGTCCACCACTGGCCTTTAAGCAAACAGAACATGCTGTATAAACAGACCTTTCTATAGGGCCTCAATTTTAATTTTACAGAGTTTAGAGAAGCAACATCCATCAAGTTCCCCCAACTGTTGAGAATAATGCTGTTTTGTCACCCACAGGGTCTGTTTTGAGCTGAAATACACACACTGACTTCAGACTACAGTATAAGCTTGCAGACCTGTTAGCACGATGCCGTTAGAAATGGTCCTTTTAGCAAGATGACTTCATGTTAGCAGCCTGTTGTGGTTTCTACATTCTTCCAGGTTTCCCAATTCACTGCAGTCAAATAAGGTGATGGCATTTTTAAGGCTTTTAATTTTATTGGTCTGCCAATGAAGGTAAGGTAGCCAGGTGCTATTTCAGGGATTTGCCTGGCAATCTGGTGCTAAACTTGAGTACATTCAGAGTAAGAAGCTTGTGCTTTTAATACTGGAAGCAAAAATAGTGCCAGTTATGTAACTGGCTGCTATACCAGGAAGTGATTTCATAAATCATTAGTTGAAATAAAGATTAAAAGAATGTTTAAATTTAATCCAAATGATCATTAAAAATCATTAAACCTGTGACACATTACTTGTCAAAAACAATTTATTAACATATAATTAATTCAATGCATAGGTATTATTGGAATCAGTAAGAGAGAGTTTGCTATAAACATTCATTGATTGAATAATTCAACAAAAAATGCCTAATGTGAAATGTTTAGGTATGCAGATAGGAATAGATTGTATAGTTTAAGAAATAGCAAGACTTAACAGAACCATACAGAATAGTTTTGATCTTTACTTTGGATTTTAATCCTATACTGTCCTCTACTCTGGCCCTTTCTTCCCTGTTTGCTGCCTGGAAACAAAAAGAAATGATCTGAGGACTCTGAAGGGCTAGCCGATGATGAATAGCATGAGCCTCATGCCCTGCTGACTGATGTGGTCTCCCTACAGATCCGCATTAGACCTCTACCAATGAGAGCACGTTATGTTAAACAGGTGGGCCGGGCACTGTGTCCAGTCTTCCCTGGCAACAAAACAAAACAAAACCCTCAAAGAGTTAATGCTGAAATTACGTAAAGATAACTTTTAATGCATCACTATAGAAGCTCATGCAGTAGAAATACTACATTCAAAAATGCCCTTTTCGTTTCTGTGTTTTAGTGATAATACCTGTGAAACTGAAATATATTGTGTAATTTTCATTTATAATATTAGGTAATGTTATTTACTTAGGCCAGACATTGTCCCAAGCATGAATGGATGTGTTTACTTCTCCAACACTGTGAATGATAATTATCATTACCTCTTTTATAATGATGGAGAAACCAAGACATGTAAGATAAGAAATAGTAGACACAACAGTCTTTAAAATTAGACTTTTATTTGCAACCAATAAAAGAATTGGCTACAGTCTACTAGAACACTATAGATTAATTAATTAGAAAAATATCTTTCAGAAAGGATTCAGATAAAATCAATCTTTAGAACTAGAACTTTATTTTTTTGAATTTGTTTTTTTTAATTTTTTTAACCAAGAACAATAGAACTTTTATTTTTTATTTCTTATTTTTTACCAAGAACATGTATTGGTGCATTGTAGACAGGCATAATGATCACATTCATCATCGATAGTTTGTACCTCTGCATGAAATGTCTCGGTTTCCCTCTTCCCCGCGCCTCCCTTCGACTACCCCTCCACTCCTTATTTACAATAGCTTTATTTACATTTTTCCATTTTTTCTTTTTCTTTTCTCTTTCTCTTCCTTCCTTTTCCCCTCTTCCCTCACTAGTTCTATTCCCATTTGAACATTGTCTTTCTTTTTCACCATGTCTATTACACCTTTTTGTCCTTATTTACACTTATGGTTTCTCATATCAGAGAAACAATTCAATATGTAGTCATGTGTGTATGATTTATTTCACTTAAGATTATGTTCTCAAGGTAGAACTAGAACTTTAAAATCAGGTTTTACTTGCAATTATAACAAAAAAGTGAAAGGTTATCAGTGATCAAAATTTGGAGAAAATTACAAAATATCTTGAAACAAATGCAAACATATCAAATAAAATTGTATCAAGTGAAATTCTACATCATAAATTATAATATTATGTTTACACTCCTAAGGAAAATGCTTTTTGTAGAAATATTGTTTAGAGCTCAGCAAAACGTAGTTTTATAAAAGTCATTGTAACTTCTTATAGCTAAGAGTTGTAAAATTTGAATTCTTTATGACAAAACATATTTTATAACAGTGAAGTGTTATCACTCAAGAAGGTATACTTCTTGTGAAAGAAGAAACTTCCCTTGTAGAAGCTCATCCAAATAATGCCACAATCAGAAGTTTACTAATTTTAATTTTGCAAAACAAAAATATAGGAAACATTAATCCACAACAAAAAGGATCTTCATGCTGCAGTGTTCTCAAACAGAAGCATCAGTGAACAATTAAAAACAGATGGTCTTACTTTTCTCATTGCTGAGGCAAAATACCCAACACCCAAAGTAAAGTAGGAAAGGTTCATTTTGACTCACAGTTTGTAGAGGTTTCAGTCCATAGCAGGCTGGCTGCAAGGCAGGGCAGCCCGGCAAAGGAGAAGCAGTCCATGGTATGGCACTGCAGGCAGCAGGCAGCAAGCACAAGCAGCAAGCCTGCCTCTCCCTTTCATCCCTTCTAGGACACCTGCCTTTTGGATGGTGCCACCCAGAGTGGCCCTCCCCATTACCAGAACTATGCTAAACTAACCTGTGGACTAATTTAGTAATCACACACCCTTAATCCAGTATCACACCCTTAATCCCAGCACCACACACCCTAGATCCAGCCTCCTCCATAAAGCCCCAACTATAACTGCATGAGGTTTTGGAGGGACATCTAGATACAAACTATAACATAGGCTTTCTCAAAAATTTCATTTACTTAAAAGAAATATTCTGTTTTAATTAATTATGTTGGTGTTATTTCTGGAAGATGGTTAAAGAGGCTTTTTTTCCTCTTATTTAATGAAAAAGTAAGGAAATAGGGAAAAGGTTATGGGCAGGAGAGGGACTGCTGCTTAGGATTTTGGATGCTTCTTTATTAACTGTCACAGAGCTCCCAACAAAATGAGCAAACAAGGAGGTCAGCAGTGCTGTGAAATCAAAGTGAGGGTTTCGTGAAGGCTGTCCTCTTCTTCCAGTTAATTCTTTTTCTATATTTTTCTAAATATTTATCTGTTACAATCCCTGAATCAATAAATCTATTCTGTCAAATACTTTAAAAAGAGTATGTTTCCATTTTCAAAAATACTAAATATGGCAATAAATATTGAAGACACGACAAATGAAAAAAGATGTATATGTTATAATTATTCATCATCCATTCATCTAAAATGTTTTAATATGTACTACAATATATCAGGCATTTTGAAATAACAGGTCAAGGAGGAGTTGAGACAGGGTTATCTGTTTTTATTCAAACAGAACAACTTTAGCTTGCTTGTCTAGTGAGCTGTCAAATTTATTTTATGTCACTTTGTTCACAGGAAAAGAGGCTACTGTCCATTTTCCTCAACTTCAGCTTCCTCTTCGGATTCTTTCTGGAGGTGCTAGGTCCTTTCAAAGATTCTTTCCCAGATGGGGAAAACTGTGTCCTAGGAAGCCTTAAGTATCACACTTTATTTTATTTTATTTTTTGAAGGGTGCTGGGAATTGAACTCAGGGCCTTGCACTTGCTAAGCAAGTGCTCTACCACCGAGCTAAATCCCCAACCCTGTTTGTTTTGTTTTGTTTTGTTTTGTTTTTTAGTATCACACTTTAATGTGACTGTGTCTTTATAATGAAAGCCCAGTATTTATTTTAAAAGTAAAACAATAACAATAGCAACAAAATTGCAGTGTCTAGACTTTGAATGATAATATGTATATGTTCTTAAATGATTAAGAAAGAACAAAACTGGAAGATTCTTTGGTTTAACCCTCAACTGAGCTACTACACATAATTAATATTTTCTCTTTCTAGCAAAAGTAGAACTGTTTTAAGCATTATCAAATGATACAGAAATGTTCTTGGAAAATGGGACAAAAAGTGAATGTAAAATTTTTTAATTGATGCAAAAAGATTTTAAAGAATTCTACACAAGACTAGGTGTAGATTAGGAATAATTCTTTATATCATAGTAATATATATTTTTTGCAGTACTGCAGCTTGAACCTTAGGCCTAGCACCGTACCACTGAGCTACATCTCCAGCCTTACATAGTAGTACCTTATTACATAAACTTGTTTTGGAGCATTAGTTAACATGCATGAGCATCATATGCTTAAAAAACAAAGTAATCAATGGTTAACTTAAGAAAGAGTTTAGGACAAGAGATCTGTCTTACTCATTTTTATGTCTCTCGGACTTCTCAGAATAGCAGCTCTACTAGGCTGAATTCATTAATATTTGTTGAGCAAACGAGTAAGTAAATTAATGAGTGAAAGAATAAACTTTTTTACATTGAGGGCTTCTAGAAATTTGCATAAGAAATATACTATTACTCCTTATGTATAAAACTACATTTACCTCTCCTTTTGAGAAAAGAAAATCCATAGTCCTATTCTCTATTGATATCCTTTAAAACTATGGTCTTTTCAGGTTATTTATTTATATAGGATCACCTTCCAGATGTGCTGTTCCATGTCACATGGGAAACATTTATCTTCACATGCTTCTAAGTCTCTCTTATATGATTCATACTGGATTTCAGTCCAACCACCTTTAAAAAATAAAAACAAATGTTCCCTAAGGTGCCCAAGTTCATGCAGTTCTAATACACCATATAAACTGCAATAAACCATATGCTGCAGGAGTGTAGAATAAATAGCCTTTTTAAAAAACTCAGCTGCCAACAAAATTGAGATTCCATTTTTAAATGATTTTCTGCAAAGTAAACATTTTTCGAGCTTGATCTTTGTGTAATTTTTCACTGGCATTTTCAACAAGCCCGAAAAAAAGAACCCTGCACATGTTCTTTTTGTAAAGAAGGGTTTAAGACTCCACTGTGTCACCAAGTCCCAATGAGCTAATTTGTTCTAAAGACAACATTACTACATCAGTACAACACAGCTTAACCTTCAACTAACCTTATTCTGTTTGCTTTCCATATCCCAGCTGAGGCTCTCAGCCAAAATGTCCCCTTGATTCTGGGTTCGTTTCTTGCTGGATGGAAAGTATGTTCATATAAACTATGCTGTTATGCTGCTTTTGTATATCAGAGGAAAAACATCATTCACACAATCCAAAATTCACACACACACACACACACACACACACACTCACTCTTTCCCTATCTTACAAAATATAGAATCATTTCAGTGAGGCAGAATGCTTAGAATGTAAGACAGAACTCCACATTAAAGGAATGTCCCCAAAGAAAAATTGTGAAAAAACAGAACCAAATCCTGCTCTTTAGTTTGGCTCAAGTCTGTTTATTTCTTCAGTTTCTTAGACCTCTTGTTATAACATCCTGTCCACGCGAGCAAATGATTACAGTTTTTACTGAAACAGCCATGAAAATAACTCATCCCAATTTCATCCATCATTTCTGACTTAACTCTTCTACTCTTCCAGATCCAAAAGAAAAGTAGAAATACTTTAGGTGTTTATTCATTTCTTTCAAATTTAATTGATTTGTCTACATTTAAACATGTTAGGATTAGATCTTCTGCTGTGCTGATAAAGTGATGTTGTTTTCTTATCTCCAGAAAAGTCATGAACACTGATAACCTAAAATAATTTTGACTGGACTATATTCAAAGTTTATGCTGGTTAGATAAGTTGACAGGTTTTCAACTAAATAAAAAATTTCCAGCTAGAAATTTTAGGGAGAAAGGAGACTGTCATACACTGTATTTTAAGATACTCATTTAATCAGTTGAGTGTTTGCTGACTATTGAAGTTAAATCTCACTGTTTCAGAAACCATACATGATCTGGGACCTGCTATTTGGCTATTAAAAAATTGAAATAATAAAGGTAGTATGAATGAAAATGAGCTTGGTAACTAAAGAAACTACAATTAAGTGTTATTTTTAGAGTTATAATTTCTCAACAAAATTTAGCACCAGGCTAGAAAAAGTCAAAAGTAACAAAGTTTTTGTTTGGGAAAAGATTAATTATTTTAGCATAACATTCTACTGTCATCCGTCAAGAATCCAGTGCATTCTTAAAATTTAGCACTTTGTAAAGTCCTCATTGATGTTTTACAGAGCGGCAATTGTAAAATGTTTATAATACAGTTTCATCTATTCAGAGTAGATAGGTAAACTATAGAATCGAATTTCTGCTGTCTAGAGTCATTAAAATTTCAAATAAGGGTCAGGACGATCTTCATTACATATATTTTATTGAATTCTAGTTTCTTAGACATTGACAGTGCAGGTATTACCAATACAAATACATTTTTGAAGAAAAAGGAGATAAATGATATGTTGGGGTTGAACTCTGTTCTCTAAAAGTCACACTCCAGTACCACAGAATGACTTTATTAGGAAATAGAGTCTTTTCAGATGTAATTAAGTGAAATCATTGGAATGGTCCCTAATTCAATATCACTGGTGTTTTTCTAAGATACACACTCACACAGGGAGAATATCATGACAAGATGAAGGCAGGTGTCTTCAAATGAAGGAAAGCTAAAGAGTCCTGGAAAACCACCTGAAACTACAGAAGAAACCATCCTCAAAAGGAACCAACCATGCCAGCACTTTAATCTTACATTTATAGTCTCCAGAAATGTGCACAAGACATCTCTAACATGTTTATGGTTGTGGTACTTGGTTATGGCACAATAGGAAATTAATGTGTCCTCTTTTTTCTGATGCTTTTCTGACTGTCAACTTTTGAGTGAAGCAAAATTTCAGTATCTGAGTCAGTGATTGTATATCTTTGTTTTACTCCAGAGTCCTCTGAGAAGACTTTTCAAAATTTAAATGTTTGTATAAAACCTACTAAATGAGGTGTTAGGGATTTAGCTCAGGTGGTAGAGAGCTTGCCTAGCAAGCACAAGGCCCTGAGTTTGATCCCTAGCGCCTCCCCCCAAAAAAAACAAAAAACAAAAAACCTACCAAATCAGAATTATTGATAGAGGGACCAGTAGTATCACATTCAAAAAAGGCTCCTTGGATGAACCAATCAATGCACAGCTGGTTTTGAGAAAAACTGCTCTACCATATGGGTGAGTCCTATAGTTGTGGAGGTGATATTCAATCCCCAGCTGAAAGAGCGTGGCCTGGTGTTGTCACTCATAGGAGCCTCATAGCAGTGACTGCAACCTTAGCTACATATTAGACTCATCTGGGGAACTTCTAAATAGCACAATTACAGGCTATACCCAGATCAAATAAAAGAGAACCTCTAGGGTGAGACCCAGACATTGGTACTTTTTGAAACTTCCATGTGGTTGCAATGTGTACTTAGGACTGAGAGTCCTAGTTTAAGTTGAAGAAGTCAACATTATGGACAGTGACTAATCAGCTAATTAACACTGCCAAAGATCAGTTGTCTCCACTCCGAGTAAATCAACCAACATTCACCTCTGAACTTCCTGAGCTGATACATTTGTCCTTTGTTGTCCATCCCTGTCTTTCTTTGCATGCACTCTTGCTTTCTTTCACTCCAGTCCACCTTTGTTTCATCTTCATTTTTCTTGCTCACTCGATTCTTTTTTCTCCTCCCTTCGCATACCAGGTAATCTGTCCTCTGATTTTAACTGGAAAACTTATGAAACTGAATTTATAGAGGGTATTTTGTTATTGTTGTTGTTTGGTTGGGTTTTTTTGGTGCTGGGGATTGAACTCAGAGCTTTGTGCTTGTGAGTCAAGCACTCTAACCACTGAGCTAAATCCCCAGCCCCAGGAAACTGAATTTATATACATCTGCCATAGTTTTGAGTCAAACTCATCATTCCTGAACCTACTTTGGAAATCATTTGAGCGAAATATTTCATACATCTTTAAGGCATACGATTTTCTAAATCAAAATGCTTTTACACATGTTTTCTTAAATACACATATCCCTCACTCCCCATCTTCATTTTCTGTATCCTTAGAATATTTCAGAATACTTCTATATTAACTGTCAGGCCTCAGGATTAAAGAGCTCAGGGCACAGGGTGGGGGAGGAGGCTCTAGTATTTTCTTAATTCCAAGGTTTATTTCCCTGGTGCAACTTTTAAGACCTTGGAAGACTTCCCGTGCAGCATTAAAGCAGCTGCTGGAAGGTGCTGAGAGGACAATGGGTTCCTCCTGAGGGCACTTTGCTGCACAGTCAAGAGCAGCCGACAGAATTTAAACTGTGAACACCAGATAAGCTTACTTGGGGTTGAGTTTAATTTCCTTGGATCGTCTTCTAGGAAATCTTAAGTCTCATTTGTCCAAGATGGATAATGCCTTATTCTTTCCTGTACCCTGATCTCATAGATGAGAAGGATCTGTTTCACTTTGGTCCTCACTGGATCACAGAATTAACTCCTTAGTGGCACCAGAGAAGGGACTGCAGACACTCCATGTCAGATCAGTCACCAAAAAGTGGATGAGTGTTAACTGCTTATGAGTCCAGGCAGAAAAATGTCATTTGTCACCTACTTTGAGTGTTTTTACTCTAATTTTTCTTGGTTGTCCATCTCCCTTTCCACTTTCTTTTCTTTTTTGTCTTCTTTCTCACAATTAAAGAACACAGATTTAGGAAAACCTCTTCTGTTCTTTTCTTGGATTTGAAAGCACAAACGTTTTTCATTATAGTCTTTCAGAGGTTGGTTACCTACAATTACTTAGTAGAATACAGGACTAGAAAACTTGGTTCAGGTGATCCCCACATAATTAACAGACCTCTTTTTAAAAAATAGTGTCTTTTAGATAGTCCTGGTATATTCTGCAGGAAAAATGCTCATCTGTTGTTTGGCCAAAAGTGTTGGATATTCTTCTTCTTCCTGCTTCATGACTGTGGTGGACTGACTGTCAATTTGAGCAGGAAGGCCCAGCTGGACTGAGTCAGTGTGGTTCTGGGCATAGAGGATCCACCTGAGGATTGGTGCCAACACAACACAGAGGAGAGCAGAAGATAGCGGCAGGCTGTTTCCCAGGAGAAGCTCTGTCATGGCGGGTTCTCCCTAAGAGAACTCAGCTGTTCTGGTCTTGGGAGCATGGGGCCTTGCTGTTGTCGGGAAAGGCTGCTGTTCACTTTAGGGGAGCTCTGGTCTTCATGTCTGCTGCAAGCATCATATCCTGGTTCCAGTATAGATTTCTCCAATCTTTTAGTGCAGACATAGATGTTCATTGGACAGTG
The DNA here is from genome assembly GCA_004026905.1 of Hystrix cristata. NCBI lineage: Eukaryota > Metazoa > Chordata > Mammalia > Rodentia > Hystricidae > Hystrix > Hystrix cristata. Next base: position 34,138 of record PVJO010008507.1, on the reverse strand, counting down.
CCGTGGGATCCTAGCCCTTGGTAGGATCTTTAAGGTCTTCAGTGCATAGACAGACATTCTGCACTCTTCCTGCATTTGGCCTGTGGGTGAATGTTGTAACTTGTAATTAAATCCTGTAGTAAATCTGCTATCTTGCAAACTATTGACTCTAGAAAAGTAACTAATACAGATATTTTTGCTATCTAGTCTTAAACTTTGTGATTAAAATGAAACCAGAAGCAACATTTCTTGAAATAGAAAAAAATCAATAACTCAGTTAATTGTTAGAGACATTATTTTTTACAAAGAGGATTGTCTTAGTTATGTTCTGGTCAGTGGGACACAATACCCAACACCCACAATTTAAAGGAGGAGAAGTTTATTTTTGGCTCACATTTTCAGTCCATGGTTGACCTGCTCCAAGAAAGGAAGGTATGGTAGAGGATCAGGGTGGAGGAAAGCTGCTCACTTCCTGGCAGCCAGAAAGCAAAGAGAGATGAGCCAGGAAAGGAGATAGACGTTTCCAGGTCACGCCTGCAATGACAGGCCTTTTCCGACCAGACCCCAGCAGGTCCACTGTATCATCCCCATGATCTAGTCACCTTCCAGAAGCCTACCTATGACCACATGAGGCTTTTGGGGATATTCTTAATCTAAACCGTAATAGAATCATGTGAAAACACAAGAAACCATCCTCTTCTTGCCAGATCCCCCTTAACATAGAGACAACAGGAGCACCTATCCTATGAAGCTCAGTGTCTGGATTAGTTTCACAGGGTTGCTGTAACAAAGAACAACCCGAATGACTTATCAGATCTGATCTCTCACAGTTCTGGAGGCTAAAATCTGAAAGGTGTCAGCAAAATTGGTTCCTCTGGAGGGCTTTGATGGAGGGTGTGTTCCAGGCCTCTTTGCTAGTTTGTCCAGAATGCCAGCAATCCTTGTTGTTCTCTGGCTTGGCTCCAGTCCCTGCCTTCATCTGCACATGGCATGCTTCCCATGTGTCTCTGGAGACAAATTTCCTTTCTCTTACAAGGACGTGAGTCAGACTGGGTTTGAGTTAACACTAATGTCCTCAACCAAATTTGATTGCATCTGTGAAGATTCTACTTCTTAATTTGTACATAAATACCAGGCTAAGGCTTTCCCATATGTTTGTGGAGGGACACAACTTGACCCATAACAGTAGTTATGGGAACATTCTACATATGCCTTTATGCAACAGCTAAGCTTCAATGTTAGCAAAGCCAATTTTCTGGCAAAAAAGCTGTAAGCATGCATCCAACATATAAGTGATGTGTTTATAAATTATTCTGGCCTAGTTAAAGATTATGGAGTAGTATTTTGGTCCTAATCTTAGTTCTCACTTTCTACAAACACTTTCATATGAATTTATTTTTACAGAGCTGACATTAATTTATTGTCCTTTAAAATTTTCTCTTATTTTTAATTTTAAACTTTTATTTTGGAAAATGTTGATATATACAAAAGCAGATAAAATAACACAATGAAGGTACATGTATGTATCACTCAATTTAAAAACATCAACACCTGTCTAACCTTAGCTCCTTCTGTATTCCTTCATATAGTTTTGAAGCAAATCCCAAACATACTATCATTTCATTCACGATATTCTGAAATGTTAAATATAACCACAGTACTTATGTACCACCTACAAATGTAGCAGTTCATTAATAGTATTGAATATGTAGTGAGTGTTCAAACTTCTCTGACTTTTTTGAATACAGTATTTGATTACAGTTTATTTAAATTGTCATAAAATATAATGTATCATAATTAGTTGATAATTCTAATACATCTTTTTTATGCTATAGTTTTCACCCCTTTGTTATCTATAGAAGAAGCTAGGGCTTCTGTGCAGTAGCTCTGTCCTAATTAATGTGCTGGTTGGTGTGAGAGAAGCAGGCTGTCCCAAGATGACACAGCTTCCTTCGGCTGAGCTAAAGGGTATGCTTAGTGATGTAGTTAACCTGCATTCTCCTACAAGCTCCTTATTTCATCATGAGGTGATCATGGTTTCCAAGGGTTTAGCTTTGGGGACCCGACTTTGAGAAGTACTGGGCTAGAGCAAGCCACCACCTGTGTGTTGCTAACTGCATCCCCAGAATGTCTTTAGCAGGTTCTTTCCTCTCCCGTGCATCCTGTACACTGGCAGTCTATCTGAAGCCTTGATCAGATTCAAAATTAGTGTCTTGACAAGACAACATTGTGGATGGTTCTCTGTACTTCTACTACTAGGCAGCAATGCCTCACTATCTCCCATTTCGTGTTGCTAATTGCCTTTTTTCATTATTCTCAGATTTACTAGTTTATAAAAAGTGATGGCATAATAGTGATAGTAATTCTGTCATTACTTCATTCACTAGATGGGATGACTCCATATGAACAACTTTTTTTGCTTTTTATCAGCTCTTGTATTACTCTGAGACACAGTTCGTAAAGGAAAGTCAAGATAAATGCTCGTTTCCCTTTACAACTAGTTTTCATAATACTGAGGCGGTTTACCTCACATTCTCCAAAGGTGACCAATGAACAGTGGCGTGTGTGTGTGTGTGTGTGTGTACACTGTAAGATGAACTCATGTTTCACTGAACATCTAATTATAGATACTCAAATTGTTCCATCTTTGACCAGTGGGAGACTTTTCAACTTGATTCCTGAGTTTTTTTGGCTATGCTTTCAACTGATCTGTAATAGATTTCTTAATTTCTGGTCCAACAAAATGTCCCAGATTCATCTCGCCTTTCTTTTGTGCCGGTTTCTGAGGAACCCTAGTCCTTTCAGGGCCTCTGTCTTTTGACCGCATTTTTATAAGACTGTTCTGGGATTCTACTGCCTGTTGGATAGTATTCTCAAACTCTTTCTAGATTTTTTTATGAAGAGTATTTTCCCCCTGAAGTAAGGATTATTGTACATGCAGCAGAGCCCTTGTTGTTTTGAGTGCTAGGATAAAACCCAGAAGGTTAGTCATAATAAACACAAGAGACTTTAATTTTAAGATATAATAAAAAGAACCGAATGATGAAGTTGCTATGCTCTCTCAGGCATCCTCACAAAGATATAGCTGAAAACATATGAGATTTGCTTTTGTTTAGCTATGCTAGTAGGTCCAACTGCAAATCACAGAGAATCAGCCAACAATCTTTCAACACACTACTGCAGACCAAATATTTTTGTTTGTTAGTTTTAAATCACAACATTGAAGCAGTGTTAAGAAAGTCTAGGTTTCAAATGATGCAATATCCAGATTCATTCATTCATTCTTTCAACATATTTATTACACACACTTTAAGTACCTAGATCACTGGAGTTTCTGAGATAATTCAGGTTGCTGATGCTAAATGGAGTGTTTAAATTACAAATAGCATTTAAGATTTGCATAATACAACCTAAGCAGCAGTAATGAAAATTAAATTTTTTGATCATCGAATAAAGATTAATTCAAATGTACAATAAGTCATGGTTTTCTTGTTTTTCATTTGGTAATAACAGATTGTAGAAGAAAAAATCCAAATTAATAAAAGGAAGTGTATAATTTAATGGAAAGCATATAATGAAGAAGGAAAAATTCGGGGGTTATCTGCTAAAACTGTGAGACCTTTAAATGCAAAGTGTCAGACATCTGGTTGCTACAGCCTCAGGGCCATAGCAATAAACAGGCAAGAAAAAGGACTATGTCATTCTCACAAATTCTGACCTCAGACTTGACATAAAGCCAAAGTGTCTTAGGACTTGGCAATGTTATTTTATTGACACACGTCAAATAATTCTAATTTATGGCTGCATAATCCTACATCTTGAAGTTCAGCTTTGTAACACACAATGGAATTCAATACAATGGTAAAGTTAACATTAGAGCCAAGTAAAATGAGAACTCAACTTTTATGTTGAGCTTCATGAGTTACAAGGAGAATCATAAAGTGTTTAAGTGTTTGCTTGTTTTACTAATTCTAAGCGCTATGAACGTATTTGTATCTTTACTTTAGTTTTTTAAAATAAAATAACCAAAGATACAACTTATTTTCATAGATGATGAAAATAAGATGTGTCATATGCAAAAGGTTAAAGTTTACATAAGATTTTTTAAAAAGTCTAGGGACAGACTTCTCAAGGGGGGTCTAAGCTTTGCCAAAATGCATCATTCTTTTTGTTAGATGAATATCTTATTTTTGAAGGATATTCAGAAAAGTATTCTTGATTTCACTTGTCATCTATACAAGTATGGAATGTCATTGTTGGCCATTTACTTATTTCTTTTCATAAATTGGGCAATTTTATATTTAAATCAGTAACTTTTTACTAGTGATAAAAAGGTTAAAAGTGCACAAAATGAATCTTATTTCTGAATAAAAGTACAAAACTCTGATACAAAAGTAGTAGATATTTTATTTCAAGATTACAGGCAACATGTAATTTTTAGGAGTTGATCGATTGTGGTAATGGAGAATGAACCCAGGGCCTGCACACTAAGCCTACCTTCCTAGATCTTTTAAAAACTTTTATTTTGAAACAGGGTCTTGCTAAGTTGCTAAGTCACTGGCTGAAATGCGTGACCTTCTTGCCTCAGCCTCCCAGAATGCTGGGATTATGTGTGTACCGCCACCCTTAGGTAAGCATATACTTTTTAATTAAAGAAAAGCTTGCTTAGGAAAAAAAAAAACAGTTGTTTTCTAAGGATACCCCAAAATAGAATAATATAACTTATAGATATGGACTTGAAGGTATACCACTAAATATAATATGAGGTGATATAAACAGAGATATCTGGCATTGCATAACTATATTACTATCCAGAGTCTTTCAAGTCATTTCCAAATTTCAAAGCAATAAAAAGTCACATAATTTTCATGTACTTGAACAGATACTCTCCTCAGGTGTAGGACCAAAAGAGACAGCAGGTTCTGCACTCTCACAGGCAGGACCCCAGTGCTTTTTGAATGTGAAATGATACACTTCAATATTTCTCTTAGTTAAATTATGCAGAGAAGTGGTTGGGGAACCAAGTTGCTAACCACTAAAATCCTTTCTTTAGTCTAATTTGAGAGAAATGTTTTAGTAGCATGCTTTCATTTTAAATCTTTTAAAATCTTTCAAATATAGAGAGGGATTAGGCTTCTTGATGTATCTGATATAGTTTTTCCATAGATAAATAATACTACTTATTACGTGTATTGCCTTTGTGCTGATACAGGCACTGTTAGGGTTAGGGTTAGCTACAGGGATCCACAACCATGGAAGAGTGAAGACCTATGTTAAGAGGCTGGGAAGAAGAGTCACATGGAGGAGAATGAATGCTGAGGTACAATACTTAGAGGCACAAAGAAGAGAAAGGTCTCATTCTTGGGTTGGGTAAACAAAGAAGGGAAAAAATCAACAAAGAAAGGCTGTTTGAATTTTCTTTCAGAGGTTAAGTGTGATTTTCAAGCTAAGAGCAGAACGAGTTTTATGTTGACAACTAAAAGTTGAGTATCTGGGGTTGAGAACTAAAAGTTGAATGTGATCATATTATATGATATAAGTAGAGAAGAAGAAAAGATGTTTCAAAATAGGCAAGAAGGCCATGCATAGTGGCACACACCTGTAATCCCAGCACTCAGGAGGCTGAGGCAGAAGGATCGCCATGAGTTTGAGGCCAGGCTGGGATACATAGTGAGTTCAGGGCCAGCCTGAACTACCCAGAAAGACCCTGTCTGAAAAAAAAAAAAAAAAAAAAAAGCAAGAGGCCAAAGTCATACCGTGAAGGGCCTTGCTACCTTGGGAGGAGTTCGTCAGTACAGATTCTGTTCTCTATATAGACTGTTCCTCTTGATATCTTGACTGGTGAATACCTATTCAACCTTCAGGACCTAAGTGAAAATCCATTTCTTCTAAAGCCACTTAGCACTTACAACAAAACATTTATCATATAAATACTTGCTAATTGGCTAAATGCCAGTAAGTTACATGGCCATCAGAGATGAAATTTTGTTAGAATAGACTGCATCCTTGGTATAAAATTGTAATTGCTGTGTTGAGCAATTAAGCTTCGTAGTACTCATGTTGAGTAGGTTATGACTGAGTGAATTTTAGAAAGACATTTGTATCCCACCTGTTTTTACTCTTCAAAGATCTATTTTTCTTGGCAGAGTCACACCCAGAGATTTGGCTCCATGCGAAGTTTGCATTTCCATTAATTCTGAAAAAATATAGGCAAGGTTTAACACATGCTTAAATTTAGTTAAGCTTGCCCTTTTTATAGGCCCCAAGCACAGGTGTAGCCAGTTTGCATTGGTCATTATGTATGACATTATGTTATTTTAAGCAACAATATTGCTTTTGCTGAAAAAAGATTAAATATTTATAGCAGTGGTTTTGTATAATTTTGGGGTAGTATTATTCAAGTGTTATAATAGCTAAGTCAACTCTATCCTAAAGATAAAATAATTCATAAAAATTATTTATAATATCGTTTATTCTATCCCTGGGAGGATTGTAATTTGTAACATAATGCAAACAACGATTAGCAAACACTAGCAGAAATTTGGTAGACCTTCTATATTACATAGACTGTAGAAGTTAAAGTTGTTCCCTAATCAGAAGAATCTGACTCATTATTCAACAGATACTATCCAGCTGATAAATTGCGCCTAGCTCATGGCAGACACTTCATACTGTAATAAATATCTATGGAACTGAAGTATCAGGCACCACAGTGCTGGTGAAGAAATTAAGAATTCACTCTGAAGAAATGAGACACATGTTTAGAGCTCTCCTGAAGAGTAAGCACAGGCTTTTAGACCCCACACAAGCTCTTCATTGCATAGCTGAAGCACCAGCCAAGGGAGAGGACTTGTCTAGATGTGCCATGGCAGCCAGATTGGAAGTTACACAGGCCTCTAATGGAAGAAGGACAGAGGAAAGCCACATCAAAGGAAGATGAAAAAATCAGTTGATTTGTATTGAATTAAGTACATAAAGATGACTGAATCAAGTGAACATGGGACATACTGTACTAGTGAGTGAACCACAGCCTTGTTGGCCACCATAAACTGTGGCCCTGTGCAGACCCCCCTTTCGTGTCACTGCCTGTCCATTTGCTGTGAGAAACACAACCCGTTCACTAGTGTCAAACCCCCTGCACAGCTGGTGTGACCTCAGTGCAGGCGCTCCACCGAAGATCTGCGGGCAGGATCAGGAGCCCAGGTGCAGGGCGGATGCCTTGCCACCGAGCCGGTTCCACATCCGTCTCCTGTTCCTCCATCTTTCTGCCAGGACAAAAGCTAACATTAGTGGTCCTTATTCTGAGAGGTAAAATATTAGTAACTTTTAAAACTTTCTGAAGAAAATTTTACTCTGGGTCTTGAATTTTTATACTGTTTATATCATTTTATAATAAAAAATCAAAATAGTAAACCATTGTACTGAAAAGAACCCAATTAATTTGATTCTCCTGACTTAAAGGTCCATAGTCAAATGACACTCAGTTTTTTTTTATCATCTAATATATTCAATTAATCATTCTTTGTTAAAAAAATTAATATCAAATAGTGAAAGGCTTTATTGCTAAGCATTTTCAAAATTTACTAATTCATACATTTGTGGTAACTATTTATTCTTATTGTTATGATTACTTTCTGGTAGATATTTTGACAAGAGAAAACACTAAGAGAAGAAAAATTATGAATCATTAATATTACAATTTGGCATGTATTTAAATTTTTATTTTTTAGACAGCTTCACATCTAATTCATTTTAACCAAACAATGCCTGATTTGAAGCTGAGAACGGTTTCAAATTTATTTGTTGATAAACTGAGACAGATAACAAAGAGTGACTCACTTCCTCTAAAGGTCTGATTAGTGACGTGGCGATGAAGGCGCGTTATTGTCCAGCTCAACAGGGACTGTGTCTAAGCAAACTCTTATGCCCATGCTGGGGACACAGCTTGCGAAATCTGGTACCTTTCTCCTGTGGTGTCTCGTGATTGCCCTTACGCAGTTTGTCATTCCCTCTGTGTGTCCTAGGACCGCCTGTTGCTTCTGTGGTAGAATAAATAAGAGTATTTAAAACTTGTGAGTCACGTAAGGATCCTTAAATCAGTCTAGTAGAGTGTAGCCAGAATCTGTTTTTAAGAAATAAAATACAATGATGCTTTTCCTAATTAAGTCTAGTGAAAGTGAAGAGACAAACATAGATCCTTTATGTCTATTCATCTGTATTAGCTGGCTTGGGCTGTCACAACCAAACAGCATGGACTTAGTGTTTTAAATGACCAAAATTTGTTTCCTCACTGTTTTGGAAAATGGAGGTTCAAGGTCAGGGTGCTGCAGGTTTGGTTTCTGCTGAGCCCCTCTGCTTGGCTTACAGATGGCTGCCACACATGGCCTTTCCTTTGTGTTCGGGTGCCTCCCTGGTGTCTTTTGCTACTCTTATAAAGGCGTCAGTTAAACTGCATTGTAGTCCCATACGATCTCATCTCATTGTGCCTTCATCACCTCCTTGAAGGTCCTACCACCAAGAGAGTCTCATGAGGAGGTGAGGGTCTGTGACTGTCCATCCTGATTGATGATGGGCATAAAAGGTGTGTCGACAGTAAAGCACACTTCAGCGCGTGCCTGGGCAGGCGATGGGGATGTGACTTGGAGGACTCTATCTGGTTCCTTCTCTGGTTCTTTCCTATTCTTTCTTTTCCTGGCTGCCACGAGGTGAGCAGCTTTGCTCCACCATGCCTTTCGGCCCTAATGCTTCTGCTTCCAAGCCAGCTGACCGTGAACCAACTTCTCAACCTGTGAGCCAAAATAAAGCTGTTCTCCTTTAAGTTGTTTTTGTTGGATAGTTGGTCACAGTGACGAAAAGCTGAATAATGCAGGCTTCTGCATATGAATTTTGGAGGACACAGTTTAGTCCATAGCATTATCTCACTTGTTCTTCTCCTAAACTCCCCACTGAAGCTTTTAATATAAATATCAGTGCTGCAAGTATCTCCTGTCACAAAGTAGGAAAATATTTGACTCAGGGTTAATGGAGAAAGAAATTCAACAATAACTTCAAGTAAAATTAAAACTTATGAACCTGAATGACTAAATGAAAATGTAACAATTGAAGGTTAAATAAATTCTAAGAGAATTAAGCACCAAGGTTACTGCTAATTATATTGAACTCACTGTTCTTCCACTCAATAAAATACCTGCAAATGAATTCACTGAATTCAAATTCAAAAGTTGTATTTTTTAAATTGTTGGTTTCAGATTAGCTAGATTTTAAAATAGAAATTTTCTTTTGTCTTCTAAAAACAGAAATTAAGCATGTTTAGCACCTGATTATCTTACTTATCTCCCAGGAAATACAACCTTAAAATTTGCTTTTGTTTATTTGTTTTAAAGAAAACTATCATATCATTCTATGATGTGGTACTATGGTACAGCTATGATAGTAAACCAATACATCATAAATTAGAAAAAGCATTCCTAAACAGATCCTACCATTTATAGGAATCAAATGATAATGACTAAAGCATTATCAAACAATGGGAAGTAATTATTCAACAGTTGATGGTGGGGGAGTGATTTAAAGAATATACACATATCAGTAATTCCAGGTATACATAAAAATTAAATATAAATAAAATCATAAAATATATTTGAAAACATAAGTGGACATATAATTGATTTAGGATTCCAGAAAGATGCCAAAGCATGAAAGTGAAGGAAAGAATTTTCAAGAAAAAGTTCAATAAATCCCACCTCATAAAAGTGAAATATTTCTATATCATTTGATATAAAGGAGGAGGAGAGACATTAAGAAGGAGAGACTGAACTGAAATATTTGCCTCCATTTCTTTCCAATATTGAATAAAATGATACAGATTGCTAAATAAAAAGAAACAGAAAATATACAAGGACAAATACAAGAGGAGTAGAGAAGACAACAACAAAATTCAGATACTATTGAGCAAAAAGGTTATTCATAAGAGATTTGGTAAATGAGAAAATAATTCATTCAGCAGTAGAGAAAGCTAAGAAGCAACTCAATTTGTTCTGCAGCTCCCCAAAGCTCAGGAATTAGTGGCACCAGGTACCCCAGGAAGTGACAATAGAGTTAGAGATAAAAAGAGAGGGATGGGCTGAAGTTCTGTTTAAGAAGTACTTGTTTCTAATCAGGGACACTATGAAAGGCAGCCAAGAAACTCCTCCTTTTCTACCTGACAGTAAGCTGGAGCTATATTCTCTGTGAAGCGCACATAAGGGTTTTCTGGGTTGAGGGACACCCTCTGTAATTGTAGGTGAGATTATTATTCCCCAGATAGTCTGGTTAAGGAATGTAAACACACTCTGTGCTAAGAAACCTCTCCTTTGCTCCTGATTGGAATCAGCTCACAGAATGTTGGCTGGCAGAAGAGTAAAGATTCTTTTTTGTGGAACACTGAAGAACCAAGTGGAACCTAAAGCAATGTACATCACAGATTCTTCAACAGCAAAAACAATAACAACAAAATCTACTCAGTCCATTACCTTATAGTGGCTGCAGTTAATATCTCTTTGCACAGATTTCCATCAGTGTCAATGAGTGATGGTCTGGTCAGTTTCTTTCATTTTATTAGGAAGTCCAGGATGTCTGTATCTTCATTTTATCTCTTGACCTGGTCAATATTTCACAAAAAAGAATCTTCTGATCTCTTTTCCAGAGCATATAATCTGGTATCCAGATTTCTATGAGCTGAGTCCAAAAACTGTACAAGTGTAAAACCATCTTACTATTCAGTACTAAAAGTCCTCATATAGCCAGAATGTCATGTAAGTGTGAGGGGAGAATGTGGATCATCTAAAATATGCTCATTTCAGAACAGTATTCAATCAAAGCAAGAGATTTAACAAGGAAATGATAAAATACAGAGTCCAGAAGACTGGGCTTGAGATGCACAGAGATTGAGAGCTCTTGTGGAAAATAGTGAACAAAAAGCCCTTGAGGACGGGACCTGTGCCACAGGCCCAGGGTGCAGGTGTGCAGACTGCAGCTGCTCAGGGGCTCTGGGAGCCTCTTGGAAGATATATTGACAAAATTCCATGATTTTCAAGCTATAAGGAAGAAGTTAATACAATTCAAGGAGAGCTAGACATAATACAGAAAAGTAAGTTAAAAAAACAAGAAATTACTAACTCTAGGAGAAATGAAAAGGTGTAATGAAGAGTAGATATAATGATAAGATCTATCTATGGCTCAGGTATGAATATTATTGCACAGTCACGGTTATGTGCTCTGAATATTGACCTAAGCAATGTTATTATTGTACTAGTGTCAGGAGATGGGTAGCATGTTCATGGACAGTGGGGAGGCGTCAATGAAAGAGAAAAAAATCTGCATCCTTGTATCTTCACATCTAGAATCAAAAGGTAATAACTGACATTAAAAAATCAAGAAGTAATATAGCTACATACCACTTAGCTATATGACTATAGATCCTGAAAGAAAGATTTAAAAAATCTTAATCTCTTTTGTGGTGAAAGACTGAGCTAGATGAACAGAGAGATATAGAGGTGGATAGATAGAGGACAGACAGGTGACTATAAATAGAATGATTAAATGTTATTGAAGTACTTAAAATATTTGTACAAATACATTTGAAAAAATTTAAAATGTTTAGAAATTTAAAAGCAACAGAAGTAGAAAGCTACTTGTAATAACTATTATTCAAGGCTAATATTACTAATATATAAGCTATCTTTAAATTTAAGAATCACTAGTACTACAGTAAAAAATAGGAGCAGAGGAGGAACAACAGGGTAAGAGATGCTAAAAGTACATTTTTGTGACAAAAATTGTCACAATAATGATATTTTTTAACCCATCAAATTGGAAAATATTAACAAAGCAAAAGTATTCTACAGTCTCTATAATGAAAGGTACAAAGGTCCTTCTATAGGTTATTTTATTAGAACTATGAAATGATTCAATCTTTCCCAAAAGGCATTTACCAATATGTATAAAGGACTTGAAAATTCTCATGTTATTTAACTCGTAACTCAATTTCTAGGACTCTTTCCAATGGAAATAAAATCAGAATTATAAATAAAGTTTTATGTGTTGGAAAATTTGAAATAATCTAAACATTCAGAATTATGCTTATTTTTGTATTTCTTCATCTGGCTGCTATTTGTACCAGTGTTTTCATGGTGAACATTTATCAAACTGTATAATGATGATTTGTTCCCTGTTCTATATGTATATTGTATGCTACGAAGTATAATAGTGAAAAGAAAATTGTTAAACACTTAAAAAAAACATATTTTTGTAAAGAATCAATAAAGTGAAAATTTATGTGAAAAAGCAGAACTATATACAATATTACTCAGTTTTTAAAAATTCCATAAATACTAAAAACATTCACAGTGTGTTATAGAATCTTGCGTTATAGAAATATATAACATTTGTTTTATCATCACATCTAAGATAATATATTGAAAAAGTGATATGTGTGTAGCAAGTTTAGGGATAAATTTCGGAATCTGTGATGCATTTCCTCTTTTTCTTTTTCCTATCAAAAGCATGTCTAATTTAGGCCACAATGAAAGCTCCTTAATAAAGTTTCTCTCTGTTGTTTATTTTTAAACATTGTTCCTAACGGTCCTGCTGAACACATGAGCTGTTACAAAGGGAAAATAACAGAGTTTAGCAATGTTACTAAATCTCCTCTAAAATACCAATAAAACAAATAAAAATGCATTTACTCAATTAGAAACAAGCAGTAGAAAGAACAGAAAATTTGATGCAAGTCACAAGAGCAAGAATCTAAAATTTTTATTTAGGATTATTTAAGGATAATCCTAAATAATTCACAAGACGCTCAATACAAACTTTTGAAACCTTTGAAAAAGGATGTACACAGTGACAATTTTCCTTGAGTTATTCTTTATGTGTAGTACAATCAAATGCCCAGAGAATCTGTATGTCTGTTTTTGAAATTCACAAATAGATTCTAAAGTGTATAGAAATGAATAAAGCTCCAAAGAAATTTGTTTTGGGGGGGAAAGCAAAGAAAGGGAGATTTCTTTATCAGATATTGACAAAATATAAAACCACACTAATCAATATACTGTGATACTGGTGCAGCTACTGTTGGACAGGCGTGTTGAGCAGAACAGAGAACTCAGTCAAGCCTTTTCACATATGTGATAGCTTAGTTGAGATGGCTTACACAAGTCTTGGAAATGAGAAACGATTCGATAAAGGACGTGGGACAACCACATGAGGAAGATATAAAGCTAGATCCTTGTCTCACGCCAGATATAAATCTAAATAAACTGCAGACCTAACTGTGAAAGACACATCTATAAAGTTAAAATCAGAAGGAAATAAAATGTGTAACAACTTTCTGACCAGACATAAACATGTAAACATTCAGGAATTTGATAACATCATAGTTGTCAACAAAGAACATCAAAGACAAAATGAAGAAATCAAAATAAAGCATTTTCAATCTTTAAAACTGGAAATGATTCAAAATCTTATAACCCTCTATATAAAACAAGGAAGGCCAAAATACCCAAAAGAACATGGGGCAAATAATACAGAGAAATATTCAACCTCACTAACAACCAGATTAATGTTGTCTAGGCAACATGATTCCTTTTAAAACTCACAAGGATGCCAAGAGCTTTTCTTTTCTTTTCTTTTCTTTTTTAATATTTACCATGAAGAAATAGGAAAAAAATTTCCAAGCACTTCTGATGGGAAGTTATAACTAGTACAGGATTTCTGGAGACAAATCTGACAGCACTGAATAAAATGTAGCATATATATACTGTACTCTATCCATTCCCGGATATATCAGAGACTCAGACATAAGAGAACCAAGGGTGTGAGCACAAGAAGTTGGAGAAAATCTGGATTTCCTCCCCAGAGGAGTTGAGGGGCAGAATGTGTTTCTGGTGGGACGGACACTTCCCACAGTTAGAAAATGGAAGTGACCAGTAGGGCGAAAAGAAACCAGATGAGATTCATAGCACGATGTCATATGAGAACAAAAATGATAAGATACATAAAACAACATGTATTTTCAAAGATGTCCATATATTTAATGAACATATAGAAGGAGATTAACAGGACAATATGAGGTACACTGTACTAGAGCGGCTGTGACTGTGGGGCTTATGAGCAGTAATGAGAATGGGGATGAAGAAGAAAAATTAATGTAATACAAAAGTACATCTCATAAATGGAAAGTGATGATTTCAAGCCACTAAGGATTATGCTCAGCTCACTTCTATGAACTTGAGATCTTTATTACATGAATAAGTATATTTAAATTTTCAACCTCTATTTTTAATAAACACATCAGTTAACTCAGGCCAAAGGGTTACGAACCACTCTGCAAACACTGAACTACAAGACATAGTCTAACATGGCAGGTCCATGAGTCCACGGTACTTTCTCCTGCATATATTTCATCACTTTGGGGTAGCAGAGTCCCATATCTCCCCATTCTTCCAAATTCCTGGCCTCTGATGCACACACATCTCTCCTAACTGTTCAGTCAATCATTAATCTAGCTATGCAGGGATTTTTGTGGGTATAATTCAGTCTTGATTCATTTGGTAAAGCAGGGAAGTCAGCCAGCAGAGTTGAAACTTCTCCGGCAGGTCACAGGCAGGGACGTCAGAGAGCTCATTTGGCTGTAGCCTTGATCAAAGCAACCGTCTGTCCTGTGAACTGCTTGTGACCAGAAACTGATGGTGGCCTCTAGGTGCTGAAGGTATTCCCGAGTAGCTAGAGGAAAACCTGGGATTTTAGTTTTCCACCTGCAAGGACATGAATCCTGCTAATGACCTGTGAGCCCGGAAAGGTCCTGAAGCTTCAGATAGAACTGCAGCCTCAGTCAGTGCCTGGATTTCAGAGAATCCAGCTATACTTTGGCTAGACTTCGGACCTACAGCTACCGCGATAGGGTTAATGTGAGTTGTTGAAGGCCTGGAGTTTTGTGGAAATTTGTTAGGAAGCGATAGAAAGTGAATACAACTTCCACGGTCATTTTTTTCTGTTCACCCGGTAAAAGCTCTTTAATTTCTTTTTACTTCAGTTTTTCTTCTCTTAAATAGGAATAATAACAGAATTTATTTCAGCTAGCTGTTGTTAGGATTAAATAAACGAATGTGCACAAATCATTTCAAAAGAACCTGGCACATAGTAGGTGCTAAATATGACATTTTATACTTGTTGTAACATGCTCTAGAGAAGTTAACTAAAATTCAGACAGTAATGCCAAGTGCGGACCCTTACGGTTCTCAGAACCGTGCCTGACGGCTCTCTCACTTAGCTGTATTAACAGATAGTGGCAATTGCAGATTGTGTTTTCCGTAGATGGTCATACAAGTGCCCCTAATCTCATAACCTCTCTTGGAATGTGACCTTACCAGTTTCCTATCAAGAGATACAGTTTGTTTCTCTGGCCCCTTAAATAATACTTTGTTTAGCCCGTCTGTTTGGCTGATAGAACATGGCTAGAGTGATGCCCTGTCAGTTCGGGGCATGACTCTTACTGGTCTAGCAGTTTGTCTTCTCTGTGTTTCTTCACTTTTGGGATACTCCCTCTTGGAACCAACAATTGTGCTAAAAAAAGCCAAGTCAAATGAGAGCTCTTGCATGTGCTTTGGCTGTTAAGTGGCTGAGAGCCAAGCATCAGTTGCCAGCCATGTGAGTGTGACGTTTTGGACATGTTCACTCATCCAGCATGCAGAACACTGCAGTTTAAGAGAACATCACATGAAGCTGAAAAACTGATAAACTAATGGAATTTGGAGAAATAATAAAAAAATCGTTCTTGATAAAGTATGTGGTGATTTATTATGTAACGATAGATAATTAATAGGCATTATATGTTTATCATCATTTAAATAAAATTTCAGGGTCGGATTAGCACCCTGTCTATGAGTTAATGCACAGTTTGGGGAAATGTTATCTAAATTCTGAATAACTGGCATATAAGTCAGTTTTGTATAACGTGTTTGTAGGTCTGGCACCATTCACATAAGAATTTGTGCAGGACTCCCTGGGACCTTTGACTCTGTCAGGTAGAGAGAGCTCACTATGAGAAACGCTAAGAATGTGAATCAGACAAGTGTGTTACTCAAAGCCAGCATCACTCTGTGTTGTGTTCTGAGTTGATCCTCTTCCTCTTTTCCTTTCCTTGATCTTTTGATGTCTTCCTGCAACCTGAGCCTCCTCGGTCAAGATTTATTTTAGACTATCCCAGATTCCAAACCCTCCCTTTTCCCTTTAGACACACCGAAACCTATTCTAAGTGAACATGGCACACTCTCATAAAGAAGAAATGAAAGATTACTGATTGATATTAGCATCACCTACATATCACCCACTTCACACATGTTTGCATTTGAGTGGGGCCCAAGACTCAACTACCTAATATTAAGGGTTAATGAAATGGTTTTAGGCTGAAGAGTTGATCGTCATTTCTTTTCAGGCCATTTATACACATACTGGTAAGATTTGTGAGACAAACTCGATAGTAGATATAAACCAAACATGCACAAAGCACTTTAAAAATTTTGAAAAAAGTCATACAAGTCTACTGTCAACCATAAATATTTTTCCCTTTGAATTAGTAGACCTTAATTTGTTTAATTAAGCACATCCATAAATTAAGCATATTCACTTGGAATTGCTGCAAGGATATATACATGTCACCTGGCACACTTCTTAGGGTCCTAGTCCACATACTGATTTACATAATGACAGTCTGAATCAAGACAGAGCCTCTGAAGCCAATCGTGGACTTTCATCTATGAAAAGCCTGTAAATGCCATCCTGATGAATGTATGTTAGTGGATGTTCTCTGTCTCTGATTTGTAGTTCTCTATTATACAGCTTTGATGAACGTGGCTGCTCATGTCTCAACAGCAAAGAGCCAGTCATTATCAAATCTATTAACCAAGTTCTATTTGTAGTCCTACTGTGGAAACTAATCACTTACCTTAAATTAATCCCTCTGCCTGCTTCACGACCGTTTCCCCAAAAATATTACTAAGGCAAACTTCTGCTAGGGAATGAAAAATTTCAAATTTTGAACAATATTGAAATTCCAGGATATTATCTCCTACATAGTTACTATCATAAGCTAAGCAACCTATGTCTCAAATTTAAAACATGGTTTATGCTGACAAATGGTAAGTATTATCTCAGGTAAGGAACTGATTACAGACAATTACTCTCATGGATATTAACTCATCTTTAGAGTTTAAGTATTTGAATGCTATATGATAGGCTTATATGAAATATCACAGTACACCTCTGGATAAATCAAACATGCATTAAATGTTGATATCAAAAGAAATATTATTCCAGGTGAAGCATTACAATTTGGATATTATTACTTGATAATCCCAAGAACTCTTTATAGGACCAGCCTGATGACATTCTAACTTATTCTCAATGTCTTCAGTTGACTAGGGAAAAAAGCTTCTGCCAATTGATATATATCCTTTCTCTCAGAGTAAGCAATTTTTAAAGATTAATTCAAGTCATCTGGTGTGTATAGTTTTTTAAATACTTAAAATGATGACTAAATCATTAATCAAATATGTAATCCCCAAAGTTTATTTTTAGAGCAAATATTTATCTTACATTTACAACCTCTCTTACTTTTGTGACATAAATATGAATGCATGACTCACAGAATGAGTTGCCAATACACTAATCTTAAAGCATAGTGAGAGCTAGAATCATTGCTTAATGATGTTTTCTAAACAATTAAGTAGTTCCATGAGGCAGAACTCATCTGGGGTTATGCTGGAAGCTTCTCAAGAGAATCTGGGCCTTTAACCTCATTGAATGACCTCATCCCCAGGAAGTCTTCCTTTCCATAGATGTTTCAGACTATGAAGCTAACTTTGAACTAAACAACTTTTAACTCAGTACAAATATTTTATGGTTAATTGCAGACCTTAAATTAGAAGTATTACAGGCTCTTATGTTATGGGTTGTAAACTTTACTGCTGGATTTGTAAGTTTAAATGATCACCACTGCTTGTCACAAATCACATTCACTGCTTTCTTCTTTCCTCTGTGGTTATTAATTTTCCTTTGACTGGTGCACATCCTTGAGTATGTTTCTGAGAAAACTGTGTTAACTTTGTACTTTGTGTGGTGCTTGCACATATTAAACCACACATTTTAAAGTGTAACATCATTTTTACAACTATCAGAATTATAAACTTTAAATATTTTCTGATTTTCTTCCCATTCAGATATGGCTAAACAGAATTATTGCACACAATGATATGAAGGACCTCTTCAATTTATGTGCCCCTGTACTTTAATTAAACAACATATTTTCCCTATCAAGGTAAGAGATCATGTTCTCTGAAGTGGACTTGAAAAAAAAGACAATTACTTTGGCTTTTTTCTTTTAGTCAATATTTTCATACTTAATTCAAGGAGGAATTTTTTTAATTTAAAAAGCTTAAAAATGAAACAATATTTTAGATTCAAATTAACTCATCATCTGTATAATATACCTTCTAGTTAAAACTAACTCAGCTATAAAGAATAACTTTCAAATATTTGTACACTTCAAAAATGTAAATACAGTTTTAACCCTACCTCGAGAAACGAAAAAAGAGTAGCAAAATATACCGGAAAAATAGAGAAGCAAGAAAATAATAAAATGAAGATATTAATGAAGTATAGAATAAGATAATGAACAAAGCCAAAAATAGTTTCCTTTAAAAGACAAGCTAAAGTAACAATCTCATTCTAAGACATTTCAAAAAAAAAAAAAAGAGAGCGCAAATATTGGCAGGGAAAGAAGATATAACCTACAATGCTACAGATCTTTAAAGGATAATATGGATATTATGAATAATTCTATGGTAGTAATTTTGAAAGCTTAGGTAAAATATATTTCTAAAAACATGATTTCCTCACCTGATTCAAGATATCAGAAGATAAAACCATGGTTACTAAATTGACTTCCTGGTTGGATTTACATGATTTAAATAATGTCCTAGTAGTGGATCATTTTAGGTGGAATCGAATCCAGTCTGCACCATGTATGAGCCATTTGGACAAATTTAACCTCTCTATATCTTGGATCTCTCATTTGAAAAATGAGCTTAATTATCACTTCTCCTTCCAGGTTGTTTTAAAAATTAAATAAGATAATTCATGAAAAGAGGTTAGCACAGTTGGGCAATTTATGCCTGATATTAATAACCATTGTTGTTATCAATCTTTGAAAGACTAAGTGTGTCATTTCAAAGTCTTTCCTATATTTATATTTCCAAAAATGTCCTCATAATAGCTTTATTTTGTATGCTTTAATTTTTATGTGATAAAAATATTCACATTTGTTTTATTTTCCTGATTAATTATGTATTTCAAAAAAGTAAATGACAGATGTCCAAACAGAAGTGCCCAGTGCTTGTTTTCTCCTCCATAGAGAAGCACAGCAGGTGGATCGCTGCATTTTGAGAAAGTGACTTTGGGAGAAGGCTGGAACTCAGCAAGGGAGAGATCAGAAACTTGGAGGACTTGGGGACCTGCAATGGTAGCATAGAAAGAGAAGCAATGTCCCCAAGACCGCAACCCTGGATCCCCAGATGGGGTACAGTGGCTCTCCTTTGCAGGAAAAGTTGCGAAGAGTAGAGTCCCAGTAAACTCCATCGGTGTGGACACTGGCATTCCTAGCTATTGGAAAACTGTGCAGTTTTCACAGGCATGTGGCCCAGTTAAGAGCAGCAACCTAATATTCACACAGTAGCTTTGCTTTAGAGAAAGAACTAGTGTTGTTTCCTGTTATGGCCTAGATCTAAAATGTTTCCACGTGTCCAGAGGTGAGCTTTAGGAAGGTGATTAGATCACAGGGCACTATAGTCATTATATTAATTCACTGATGAGTTCAGGGCTGAACGTACTGTTAGGAAGTGGGACCTGGTTGGAAGAAGGGGGTCAGTGGAGGCGGGACTTGGAAGAGTGTATCTCACTCCCCAGTTCCTCCTTTCTCTCTCTACCCACTGACTACCGTGGTATGAAGAGCTTCCCTGCACTATGCCCTTCTGCCATACCATTTCTGCCTTGGAGCCAGCTGACCGTGGATTAACACTACGAACCAAAATAAGCTTCTCCTCCATAAAGTTACAGGTATTGGATATTTTGTCCCAGAAAGAGAAAAGTAGCTAGGACATCTCACCAACCCCCATAACTTAGGTTTCTGTAACTAAGCACCATCTTGAGAAGGGTACTATTATCCAAATTGCTGTCACCTTAATGGTCAGTAACCTCTGCATATCTCCATCCCTGGGGCCCCAGAGACTTTCCACCATGCTAATACAGGAGGCTGCAGCCTTGTAAACCCAGCTCGATCCAGCAAAACAACTGTGACCCCAGCATTCAAGCCTATGCCATACCCTGCATTATAGGACATGTTTCAGAACAGGGAGTCTGGAGGCATGACTGTCAAGAATTAAGAGATAAGAGTGCTTAACCTTTGGGATGTAACGTGTGGCCAGTTACACATGGACTTGGGCCTTGGCAGGACTTGAAGCAGGGACCATACATCAGGCATTGCAGATAGGAGGCACTGGTTCCCCGTTGCAGCCTCCCCCGGGCAGCTGGACGTGGGCCACATCACTGCAGGCACAGGGAGCAGGCACAGTGCAGCAGGCTGGCTTCCTGCTGCCACCTCCTCCCACACCAGGTGTGAGCATTGCCACTACTGAGACTGAGAGCGTATGTTGGGAGAGGGGCGGGGGACTGAGCCTCTCCCAGTGGCAGCCATTGTTGGCCTGCACCGCTGCTGGGACTAGAAGCAGATGCCCTGGTTTCCGGCCATTGCCTCTTCTCACAGCAGTCAAATGTGGACCTGGGCTACAGTTCGGGCCGAGCGAAGTTGCTTCATGCCTCCACCACTGCTAGGCTGTCAGTGCCACAGGTCCCTGCCTGCTCGGTGCCACCACTCCCACTGTTGGGGTGGCCATACAGTGTGACCCCCACAGCATACCACAACTCCCTGTGCCTCTAAAGTGCCCTCATGCCCTCGTGCTCCCAGAGACGATGGGTCTCCCTGACCCTGCTATGGAATGCACCGCCCAGAGCTGTTCATTACAGGCAAAGAAACTGTAGGGAGACTACACCACGGTGCTCCGCTGAGAGGAAAGGCAACGTCATATCCAGACATGATATTCCCAGACAAATGCTCAAGAGATGATGTTAGGGTTCATAAGCCCTATCAGTTTATTGCCGAGAAATCTCCACTTCTTGTTTCTCTTAATGATAAAGAAGCTTTATTTGAAGAGCTAAGTGATGGTTGGTTATTAGTAAAAATTGAGTAACTTTAAATTTTGTGGACTCTCACTGGTCCACACAATTTCATTTTATAAAGAACCCCAAGTTCTTTCAGAAACTGGCTAAAAAATTATTCACTCAAGTACATTGGATTGCTAGTGCTGAGAGGGGTGAGTGCCATTTGATGGTAGGAATTCAGAGACAAAATCAACACTGTTTTGCTCGAAGTAGGAGACAATCCATATTATTCAGATGAAACACTGCCATTCATCTCTTCCAGTATTTGACTTAGAAAACTGACTTCCAGGAAATTTCTTTTAAACATATGTTATCTGTTTCTCAGGAAGCCACATTCCTAGACCACATCCTTTACCTGATTCTTCCGAAATACATATAGACCTCTATTATTTTTTTAGAAGTGTACTTAAGTGTTAATTATTCATATTTGACATCTTCTCTTCCTTTTCCACGTTTTTGATCATGTGAAACTGAAAGACTATCCATGTAGGATTCTTTCATTCAGGAGAGAGATTTGTAATTTGGAGAAACTTCCTTCTCTTTCTTTTTTTACTGCAATGAAATAAACAAAAATTCTTTACTGTATGCCAATGCTATTCCAAGTTTGTCTAATTACTAATACAAAGCACAAAAGAACCAAAAGTTGAACTTTGCCTTCCATTTAGACAATATTTTCAATCTCTCTTATTATTAATTTAAAGAAAATCCCATCATCTGTGATGATTTATTCCTTTCATCTTCAGTTCAGAAAGTGCCAAACTCCCCATCTTTTCATATCTCAATAATGGTCTTCCCTTTAGTTTTGGAAAAGTATCTCCTCTAGACCAATACAAAGAACCACAGAGCGATTTTATCAGGATAACACAGTCCCATGAATACTACTTTAGGATATGGATCTCCTCCAAACATAATTTTACTCAATATTTAGCTATATATTAATAAGAAATACAAAAATCCATAAAAAGTGCCCACCTGGATTGAAAGAAAAAGAAAGAAGAAATTATCAGGACCAATTCCAGTTTGATATGTCAGATCTCCTGTGCAAAGAGATTAAGAAAAACTGTATTGATAATTTCAGCTCATTACTTGGCCAACATTAAAAAGAAAAATCCAGTCAGTAATAGTCTACTTTTCATTACTAGACTTCAAGTAAAGTGGAAAATTATGTCCCAAGAGCACACTAACATATTCTAAAAGGATGTGCATGATTTTCCTCTCCTCGGTGTATTATAATACTGTGGTGTAGATATTTTTATGTGACAGAATGGGTGGAACAGAATTTCCCATCCAAAAATCACTGAGAACTTTTTGTGCCCTATTTTGTAATTCTTTAAAATAACTACCTTGTTTTCTTACCGCAAAAACCTTCTCTTCTCTTAGACTTCTTCACTGGGCACCTATTAAGATTTCTTCAGTATGTTTAGTGAAGGGAAACATTTCAAAGTGTGATTCAGTCCACTGTTTGGAAACTTGGACTATGAAGACAACACATTTTTATACCCATATAAATGCAATGCGGCTGACCAAGGAGCTGCTATTCTGAGTGTCAGAGACAAGTCATGGGATTAGAGCAGCTATGAGCCATTCCCACACCCTACCAAAAGATGCATTCCCATTTCCGTCCATGATTCAGACCATTCTTTGTTGAAAACTCTGTTGGCTTTTTTAAAATTAGCATGAAATTATCTGTAGCGATCCTGCAGAGTGAATTTGTGCTGATATAAAGAGGAAAGCATATTTTATTTCTGTTTAGCCAACACAGAGGTGCTCTTTCCCGAATCTTTCATTTTTAACTACTTCAGCATTTTATTGTCTTCTGATTTCTCAAGAAATGATTTGATGGTGTCTTGCAATTATTTCCAACAGGGGAAGCATCAGTTCAGTGTGATGACCAGGGCTTATAGTTTGATAATATAATTCATAAAATCATTACTTAGAAGAAAATAAACCCCTTTCCCCCAGGAGTGGCAGCCATGAAGCAACCAGAAAAATCTCCAGGATCTCTTCCAAGGTCTTTGTACCAACTCCAAATAATGATCAATCTAAGAATGAACTCCACAGAAGAGTGACACCTGAAACTGGCCTTGCTGTATTAGTTCTTGTCCTGGGTTATTGCATTTTGGTGGCTCTTTGTTGTCTATGGAAACATGACAGCAGAGTCAGTGAGTCTGGGCTACACATGCAAACATTCCTCACATACTTCACATTGCTGACGGGGGCAGCACAGGTAACGGCAAAAGGGCTTCTCCGTACTGCATGCCTTTCATTTTATGCTCTTTAATATGTCAACATTTCTGTGAATGAAGTATATTTCTTCACAGAAATATATTTCATTCACAGAAATAATGGAATGGAAAAAATGAGGAAAAAATGAGGAAAAATGGATTCCCAAAAGCATACTTTCAGGACAAGGGGAAAAAAAAAGCTCTGAGTCCTGCAACAAATGCCACATTTTGATCTATGTCTAGACTTGCACCAAAAGATAAGAGTTCAAGATTCTTTTAATACACTAAGCTCCCAAGAATTCCTAAACATTAAATAGATCTAAAATTTTTAATTTTTACCTCGGAGAGAAGGATCAATTGAAATCACTACTTAATATGTTAAGTAAAATTGTAGTGCTTTTATATAATTTTTCCAAGTGATTTTTTTTATTTCTATATTATTAAGAAACTCTAGGACTTGGACACACTGGAAATTCATATTGGAAAAAATCACTCATTTAGATTTTAATTTATTAGGTTTTTTTCTTTTCACCTCAATATGTCACAGGACCATGTCATTTGTGTTTGTTTATCTAATCCTTAGTGACTTTTAGATTAGAGGCAGACTCACTAAATGTTTATCAGTATTCAATTTTAACTCAATTCCATTCAATAAACACTTTTTGAATGTCTGCCATAGATAAGCCACTGTGCAGAGTGCTATGAGTCCTGTGAAATTGCAGAGTTTGTTCAGGTAAGACATTTACAGACCAAACACAGGGTAAAAAATGATCACTTTCTATAAATACTTAATATGTGGAGAAAGAATGAAGGGAGGAGTACATCCAATTGGGATGATCGGGAAGACAGTGTTTAGATTGGTATTTAAGATCTGCCTCCTGAAAGAGGCAGCAAGTAGAGGCGGAATTTCAGGTAGATTTCACAGCTGGGAAAATGTGTAGCAGCAAGAAATATTCAAAACCTGGAAAGGATTGGGCAGAGGCTGATCTGATGCAAACAAAGATTTCATGATTAATCAAAAAAGTATGGGATCATTTGAAACTGTGGAAGATCCCAAATGCCATGCTCAGGACTGCAGGATCAGTTCCATACACAAAGGAAAAAGTCTGAGATGATCTCCAAAGGCAGGTTGCCTGTGCCTTAAGAAGACTAGGCCAGTATTAGAGCACAGGATGAAGGAAATCAAATTGGGGGAAGAGTGAAAGGGAAAGGTTGCTACATAGGATATTCGAATGACTTAGGGAAATGGTCATGGTCATGGAACATACTCAAATTTTGCCTTTTCCTCTTCTCCTTCTTTTCTTCCTCAATCAAATCACCCTCCATCTACTTCTCTGTATCTCTTTCTTCTTGTTCTATATCTCTTTCTTCTTATTTTCTTCATTTTTCATCTCCAGTTCTCTGAACTTTACTTTCTTATCACTCTGAAATTTAGTTTCTCCTTGTAGGCCAATGAAGTAGCTCTAACCTAGTATACATATGATCTCTTTATTGCTGAATCCAATAGACAGCTCTTAAAATACACTTTCCCATTGGCTTCCATTATATGGAGCCTCCTTGTTTTCCACCTACCTTTTTGCCCACTCCTCAATTTCCATTTGGACTTCCTCCTTTCCTGACCTCTTGGTGCTATTCAGGCCTTTGTCACAGAAACTTGTCACCCTTAATTATACGCAGCTTTGGGGAAGGCTCTAAGGTCTCTGCTATCACTCTCCCACTCATTACTTCTAAATGTGTACACCCAGCCAGACCCTCTGGAGTTTCAAGGTCATGTCTTTATACACACATCTGGCTTTTTGGCCCCTCTGAGAAGCAGATGTCAAATCTCTGAGAAAGTCATGGACAAACCAGCCTGCCTGTTGGAAGCATCCCACATCCAGCAGAAAGGCCTTGATTCTAGAGCTCCTTGGTAATGAGTGAATGGACACCAGCCGTCCCCCTGGAAGAATGGGCCAAGAGGCAGATCCCGAAGAAAGAACAACTAGGCTATCGGTTCTTCCGTACTTCTCATGGGATCTCTCCTAGAAGGAGAATTCAGCACTGTCATCACCGCTCCTGTAGCTGCTTGCTGAGCATGCCAGCTCAGGATTTCTACTGGCACCTCAGGGTCTTCTAAGTCCAGGAAGTACCACTGCTCCTCAAACTTTCCTCTTCCTGTTTTCCATGGTACCATTGGCACATTTTCCCGGGCCAAAACCTAGGTTTTATTTGTAGACGTGGCATTTTTATATCCCAGATATTATTTAAATTGCTCCCATTTCGATATTAGCTTCCATCTGTTCATCTATGTGACATGGCACTCCATTAGACTTTCCCCAACTACTCAGTGCTCTCAATGGCTAACACAATCACAGCATGCATGCTAAATGGTTGACCTTCAGAAGTCACCTTTAAATAAAAAAACATATTTTGAGAAATGATAGAAATGGAACTGTCAGCTACTTGTGTTATTGGATTGCCAGACAAGTTAGCCTATTTTCTGATTTAGTGATGTACTCCACTTTGTTAACAGATGTTCAAACCACATGCTCACTTAAAATTTTACTTTTTCTGGAATCACTGTATGCGTTTGATTTGTAGTTATAGGATACAATGAAGATATTCCACTCTACACAGCTTAAGTAGTAAAGTCAAGAAGAAAAAGAAATCCATAGCAAGCCACCTTCTCTGCCCAGCATAAAGGAGTCCCCATCACACAAGTAGAAAGTCTATGTACAATAGACTCATCCTATAGAAACCCACTACAGCCTGGGCAGCCACTTTTGCCTTACCTCATTCTTATGGTCTGTCCTTTTATTCTCTTCTACCAATGTGGCATATCAAGTGTATGAAAACTGCATGTAGAGATATAATGACCCATGTTTTAAAGCTGTAACTGAGAAAATTAAAAAAAAAAAAAAATAAAGCTGTAACTGATGAACTGTAAGAAAAGCAAGCCAGAAAGTCAAGATTGAGGCAGGCCACATTCCACTTGTAGCAACCCTGTGTTTAGGCTTAGTCTTCATATGCAATATTCAGAGGGGCAGGTGTTGGTTATTATGGCTATGGAAAATATTTCCTGGGAAGGCACAGACATTTATATCAAGTCAAACTTGACAAGCGAGGCTCAATCCTCACAAAGCTGTGGTTACTCCCTTTTCTCACTAAGTTTATGCTTTTCTTTGCATCCCAAAGGCATTTTTAAAACTACTGCCTTTCTGTGCAGCTATGGCAGGCAGTTTTGGGAATTAAACTGAAACTTTCCTGCTTGAAAAGAATGATTTGCATATACATTGAGTAAGGGAAGATCTTAGCTACCTTCTCCTCTGCACCAATACCCTAAACTTGTTTATTCTTCAGGAAGATGAAGTGTTGTCATGGATTGCTCACATTGCAAACATTAAGTCACTTCCTGGGAGTGAAAAATTAAATTTAAACCCAAGTCTGTATAAGAGATTGGTGTCTTTCCCTGCCGTGCACTTAGTAGAAACTTTCTTACATACATACAAAGAAATAATTGTTTTTCTATTAGATGTAAAATTTTGAAAAGCAATGCATATTAAACTGATGCATAGTCATATCGTAATATTAATATTTTAATTTAAAATATATAATTACATACTCATTCACTAATATTTTGATGAAGAAACAGATTTTCTTTGATAACTTGTCCTCTAATTAGAGTATATAGTTTTACTTGTGGAACCCAAACTTGTATTATATCATTTGCAAATTCTAGTGTCAACTTCTTGAAAATACAGCAAAAGATTCTTTCAAAATGATTTTAACCTTTTACAACTAAGTTGATCGTACATAATTCAGAGGCAATATATTAAAAATGACTTATTTATCTACTAAAAAGCATTTATTTTATACAATCAACAGTTTTTGAAATTTTTGCTGATTTAGTTCTCATTTTACACACATATTTCACTAGTTAATATAATAATTATATCATGTAATTACAGAAAGTCCAACTGGCATAAATGGATTTGGATGTGGACACACTGATTCTTGCCAAGTGCACACTTTATGCTTCTAGTGGAAGTCTGTGGTTTCAGAGAGTGGCTTGGTGATCATGACCATTCCATGTGTTTTCTCATTTCAGTCAGAATTGTGAAGCAGGGTCGTTGAGCACTGGTTATCAGCTTGTCTGCACCTAATGAGGCCAAATGTACTCGCATATGGCAAGTCAAATCAGGTGGGTTTATAACTTTCAGATAGGCAGCTTGGGATGACGGAAGCCCAGAATTCATTGTGATGTGAACCTCCAACTCTTGGGCAAGGTGCCCAGGGTGGGTGGAGTTTTGCCTGCACATATACCCCTTGTGCTGTAGCTGAGGGATTCTGGAAAACAACTTGTCCCATTTTTGTACTGCAGAGTAATAGGAATCACTGGACTAAAGCACTGAAGAACACACTATTCTGGGAGCTGGGGGGCTACAGCAGAGCTTGAGCCGCTCCAGTCAGCCCAGCCCCTCACCTCAGGACACCAAATTCCGAACATATTCATCAGTTAGTCCTGAGAGCTGCAAGTGGGAAAAAGGGAAAGACTGACTTGGTCCAGGTCACCGAGAGACTGTCCCGTAAGTGTGGCTTGCAGGGGGTGAGAAGAGCGTGGTCCATTTTTAGGACTTATAGAAGGAATGGAGGAGTGCGTTCGGTTCATCAGCAGCCGTCACAGATGGTATGGAGAGCTTGGTCTCTCTGCCTAGTTACTTAGTTTAGATGGATGAAGATAGCTTCTGTTAAGAAGCTGTGTTACGCGATAGTGATTTGATCACCTTCTACAAAGAGGTTGGTTCAAAATCTTGATTCTGTCACTCACTTGTACAACTTTGGTTGGTTTACTTATCTTCTCTGTGGCTTAATTTTCCTGTTTGCAAAATGTAGTATAATGCATGGCTTTTGTAAGAATGAAAAAGTTACTTCCGTATTACACTTGGATAACTGAAGGAGATGTTCAATATCACCTCTTTCACCAATCTGGAGGCAACTGAAGTCCAGAGACGACTCCTGTTTGGATATAACTTCCTTAGACACACATACCCACCTAGATACTCAAACACACATACATACACAGACACACGGACACATAGACACACACACACACACACACACACACACACACACACAGAGTCCATCACTCTCACCATTTCCTGGCTACTTTTTCCATTACTGGGTCTCCTTAGAACCAATTACATAGAAACATATACTTAAAACATTAAACATTTTACTTAACTAAAATATTTAAATAAAACTTTCAACTGAATGCTAAAGGAATAACTGCACTAGAATGAGAAAGTGTAATAAAATAGGTACATGACAAAGTTATACACAAAGATGAATATGATAAATTTAACTTATGTTGGGCAGGGAAAATGTAGATACAGTATATATGAATTTAAATAAATGTACATACATAACATACAATTATCTATTTTGTATACACACATAACTTTCCATTTTTGTAAGTTATTTATTCACATGCATAGCAAAGCACATATATTTTGTGTGTGTATGTGTCTGTATCTATGTGTGTGTACAATGTCACACTGGCATTAAAAGTAATGAAACTAAGTGATCACTTTGAGCTCATTTTGGAATTGGTTAAAAATAACATGGCAAACTTTAGAGTTAATCAATTAGTTCAGTGTCTAAAAAACAAACTTATCATTGTTCCTCATTACACATTGAATTAATTTAAACTTCTGTAGCAAAAGTGTTCAAAGCCTCCCCTCCAATATGGCCTTATCCTCCCTTACACGTATTGTAGGCATTAGTTATGCCAAAGTAATTGCCATTCTGAAATGTACTGTGTATATTCATGATAGTTTGTCTCTATTCTTAAGGTTCCTGTGCTATTTATGTCCTACCCAGTGACAAAATCTTAAACACCGAGTATGGGTTCTAGTTTCTACAACTAGAGACAAAATACATTCTTTGAGGTTCTCCTGGGTGAGTTTTGTCACAGAAAATAATGGAAACCACTGATAATATTTATTGCCATTTGTGTTAATCTTATCACTCACTAGATTGATGTCAATATAATATTCTTTGGCTTTTTTCTTAATCTTCTAACGCGTTCTGTTAATGTTTACAAATCTTAGCTCCTACAAAGAGATTGTCTGCTTCAACACAAAATTATCATTCAGAGGATATCCATTTTGTATACCCTTTATACCTAAGGTCCTACAAAGAAAAGTGGACATTAACACTGGGGACAGACATTTCGGACAGCCAGATATAACATGTCATTTGAAAAATGTATAATGAGCTTAAAGAATATAAGGATCAGACAGTCTGGGTATAACTTCCAGAGTGGTGGTTTATCAGTTTATCATTTAAACTCTTTGGCTTTAAGTCTTCTTGCCTCTAATGTGAGGGCGATAACTTTCATATTTTGTACTCTCTCAAATGAGATAGTGTGTGTAAAATTGCTCTCTAATCGCTCAAATATTAGTTACTATAGAAGAGAATGCCTGACAAGTTTTAGAGTCCTAGAAAGTAACTGTTTAGTAGACTTAGGAAGCAATGTCTTCCTACAGTGAAAATGGAAGGGTAAAAGGTAACTAGATGATTATACTGTCCCTTTTCCTTACCCTGCAGAAATGTCTCCAAATTCAAGGCCTCTGCAAGGACAGTGATTTTTTACTGCTTGGTGATTGAAAAATGCTTAAAACTGTTCATTAACTTTACAAAATATTGGTCCAACATTTCTAAGTCAAAAATTTATATTTTCAGGGTAACTTCCAGTGTTGCATTTTAGTAACCTCCTTCACCAATTTAAAAACCGATGCTATTCCTTTCTGTAACCCTTTCTCGTATCTCTATAACCCAAATATTTGGACACAGACATAATACTAGGGAGCAGAGGGGCTGAATGTATTAGCATTTCAAGCTTATTAAAAATGTCTGTGAAAAGGAAGATGGCAAAGACGGAGTTTAACATTCTCAGCACAGATTAATGAAGAGTGTGAGAAATTAAGCCAAACAGCTTTAAATAATACTGATGAGTGTCTTTAATCTCAAAAAGAGTTCATGCTTGGGAGCAGAGCTGTAAAGCCACATAATCTAGTTGTGTATGCTTGGCTCTCGGAATAAAAGGACATCTAAGCTTGTCTGGCAAGACAATGGAGAGACTGTTGGACAACAGGCATGTGTGATAGATGAATGTGCATAAAGGTGACCCAGAATGGTGATTTTCATTCAGGCTTCTGTTTTAATGCTGGAGGTTTAGGCTGAGAGGACAGAATGAAATGGATCACTTTTTGTGGTAAAAATGGCTAGTGACTCAGGAATAGAAAGACACATGCAAGAGAAAAAAACTTGAGAACTCTGGGAGAAATACCTAAGAGAACTTGAATTCTCAGTGCCATCCAGGGCTGCTCTGTCCATGCAGAGTCTGGATGCCTCAGCTGTAGTGACCCTGCACCTAGACATGGTGACTAGTTTGCCTTCAGGTATGCAGAGGGGGCCGATTCCAACAGGGTGTCTGACTATGTAAAATGCCATCGGATCTCGTGGTATTCTAGGAAGGCTAATGTGTTGGTTGTTTTACTTTAAAAATTAGGCAAACCTCACAGAATATAAAATTAGCCATTTTAAATTGTGTACTTTTGTGCCCTTCGATTCATTCACAATGCTGTCCAATGACCACCAATTCCAAAATATTTTTTTTTCTCCTTAAAAGAAAAGCTTGTACTCATTAAGCAGTTATTCTCTCCTCTTCCTCTCTCTGCCCCTGGCAACTACCAATCTGTTTCCTGTCCTTATGATTTGGCTATTCTGGATATTTGATTTAAGTGGAATCATATGATTTAATCCACCTTTATATCTGACCTCTTTCATTTAACAAAATGTTTTCAAGACTCATGCGTGCTGAAACACACATCAATATTCACTGCTTTTCGTGACTGAAAAATATTTCACTGTGAGTGTGTATTACAATCCGCTTATCCTTTGATGCATATTTGGGTGGTTTCCATATTGTAGTTTTCTGAGATGGTGCTGTTGTGAACATTTGTTATGAACATGTGCATGAACATTAGTTTTTTTGAACACCCATTTTCAATAGATTGGGCATAGGCCTGAGGACAGTATTGCTAGGTCAAGTGGTAATTTTATGTTTGCTTTTGGAGGAATCACACAATCATTTACCCCAGTTGCTGCATCATTTTGCATTGTCAACATTTTACCTTCCACAGTGTCTGTATTGTGCTACAAATGCTTCGTGAGGCTTCCGATTTCTTCATGACCTCACCAAGGCTTTTGCTTTGTTTGTAATGACTGCAAACTAGTATCTCCTTATTTTAATTTGCATTTTCCTACTGACTAATGATAGGCAGCATGTTTTCATATGCTTGCTGATCATTTGAATATCTTTTTTGGAGGAATTTCTATTCAAGCCCTTAGCCATGTTTAATTGGGTTGTTCACCTTTTTTGTTGCCATTAT
Organism: Hystrix cristata; assembly: GCA_004026905.1. NCBI lineage: Eukaryota > Metazoa > Chordata > Mammalia > Rodentia > Hystricidae > Hystrix > Hystrix cristata. Next base: position 2,187 of record PVJO010008507.1, on the reverse strand, counting down.
GAGAACTTTATCTGTTGTAGATACTGAATCCCTGTTAGGTACATGATTTGTAAATTTTTCCCATTCTTCATATTTTTTTCGCTTTCTTGATGTTGTTCTTTGCTACACAAATGTTTTAAATTATTATTGAGTCCATTTGTGCATATATATAGAGAGAGACAGAGAGAGAGAGAAAGAGATAGAGAGAGAGCACCTCACCTATATTTTCATCTGTTTTATAGCTGTACCTCTTAAATTTAGGTTGTTCTTCCATGTTCAGTTGTATTTGTATGTGGTCTAAGTAGGGGTCCAATTTCTAAATTTTGTGCATGGATATCCATTTGTTTCAGTACCATTTGAAGAGATAATTTTTTCCTTCTTAATAGGTATTGGTATACTTTTATAAAACTAATTTTTCATTGATGTATGAACTTATTTCTTGGACTTCCAATTCTATTTGCATTTTCTATGTTTCTATTCTTATGGGAGTACTATGATGATTTGACTACTGTAGTTTGATAGTAAGTTGGGAGTATGAGTTCTTCAACTTTGTTTTCCTATCTGTCTGTCTCTCTGTCTGTCTATCTATGTGTCTATCTAGGCTCTTTCGAGTCCCTTGAAATTCCATATGAATTTAAAGATCAACTTTCTCATTTTTTGCTAAAAGTTGTTCTTGGAATTTTGACTGGGACTGCATTGAATTGTCTGATCACTTTGGGCAGTATTGCCATCTTAATGATATCAACTCTTCCAACTAATGAACACGGTATTTCATTGTTTCCTTAGGTCTTCCCTTGGGAAAGGGAACAAGGGAGGGGGAACGAAACAGAGGACAAGAGAAATAAGAAATGGAAGGAAAAAATGGAAACAGAGATTTTGTAGATAGGGAGGTAGGAGGGGGTGAGGGGAGGGGAATGGGAAAAAAAAGAAGCAACAAGATATGTCATGTACAGGTACAAATCCCCTATGATGAATGTTATCACTATGTACATCTAAAATGTACCATTAAAATAAAATTTAAAAAAAAGCATTGATTTATTGATTTCCTTCCCATAATGTAAATTGATGGTGTCTAGAAACACAACAGAATTTTGTATTGATTTTGGATCCTTCAACATTAATAAATAGGTTTATTTGCTCTAGTAGCTCTTTTAAAATTTCTTTGAGATTTGCTATACATAGAATTGTGTCATCCACAAGTAGAAATTTTTACTACTTCTTTTCTAATTTGGATTCCTTTTATTTCTTTTTCTTTCTTGATTGCTCTGGCTGGAACTTTTAATTCAGTGATGAGCAGCAGTGCTGAATGTAAGCATATTTGTGTTATGCTTTATCTTAGAAGGAAAACTTACTGCCTTTCATTATTGATTGTTGTGTTAATGTGTTAGAGCTGTGATTACAAAAATCACAGATTAGATAGCTGAAACAATAGAAATTATTTTTTTCACAGCTCTAGAGGGTAGAAATAAAAGATCAAGGTGTTCTTCTGCACTCTCTTGGATTATGGATGGCTGCTTTCTGACTACCCTCATAAATTGTTGTCTTTGGGCATCCCTCACATCTCTGTCTCCTTTTGAGTGCAGTCTGTGACTGAGATTCCTATACTTAGACCTGATTTAACCTTTTTATTTTATTTTTTAACCAAGAACATGTATTGGTACAATGTACATATAATGGTTACATTCATCACATTTATTTTGTACCTGTACATGATGCATCTTGGTTGTCCCCGCTCTTCCCTGCCCCTCCCCTCTATTCCCTTCATCCCTATTTACAGCAGGTTCATTTCACATTTCTCCATTAATTCCCTTTCCTTTTTCTATCGCTCTTTTCCCGTCCCGCTTCTCCCCCCCTCCCTCCAATGCTTCTCTCCTTTGAATATTATCTTCCTTTTATATTATATCTATTACACCTCTGATTTAACCTCTTTAAAGGCCTTATCTGCAAAGTTGAGTTTCTAAAGTTTGAGATTCCAATATAAGGCTTTTGGAGGTACACAATTCAATCTATAACAACTATAAAGTTATCTGTGAGTAGTCCATAAAAGCCCTTTATTGTATTGACAGAATTCCCTTCTATTCATAGTTTACTGAATGTTTGTATCATGAAGAAAGGTTGAATTTTTATCAAATGCTTGTTGGTATTAATGGAGATGATCATGTGGTTTTTTTCCTCCCTTATTCTGTTGATTTACTATTCTTTTTTTTT